>WIPJ01001866.1:35895-84648 GCA_018155075.1 Cassiopea andromeda
TAAGCAAAGCAGTCACACTAATACTACAAAAATGGAATAAATACCAAAACTCGGCAACGAAATATATTGTCTATTATTGCTAAGACTAGTTTCTCCGCAACTGTGTTGTTCTATACGTTGCTAACGCACAATTAGTTTGTTTCCCCCGTCGCTAAGGGAAATCGGAACTGACCAATCAGGAGCGTTTATGGTTGAAAGCCGTATTGTGCGCCATCTTGTAAGAGGTAACAAGGCAGTGAGACTCATACTGAAGACTATCAGGGAAGGCTTTGCGGCGGAAGGCTATGTCATTTTTCTGCCTGGGCTTCCAAGTCTTTTTCGTTTTTTGCATGGCCCTCACATAGAAAAAAGGAATGTATTATGCAATTTAAAAGCTTTAATCGCATGGCAGCTGAGAAAAGCACTGCTTTAAGATGTTTCCACTTAAACGATTGAACCGATTCGGCACCCTCGATTGACTGACCTGTGATTTCCCGTGACGCATAAATATGGCTAAGCAATAATTCTGCCATGAGAAAGCTGAGTGTGGGTGAGGCATTTGTACAGAGGAAGGACAGAAAAGGAGGAGAACTACATTTCATTTGTCCACCTATTTACTGAACTCTTTTCTGCCAAACATTTCGGGGCCAATCATTTACAACTCTGGGTACCAAGGCAGGATACAGTAAGGGACGACATGAATGCTTTTCAAAGGACAATGGGGAGTATGAAGCTTCCTGGAGAATTTTGAGGGGCATGGATTGCTTTAAAGGAAAGTTCTAGAGCAAATTTGTCATGTAGATTAAAGTAAAATAGCAATGAAGAAAGCAACATTAAAATGCTTACGGTAAATTTACATGGAAACTTAGTTCTGTAGATAGTAATTTAGGCTCGAATTTTAGTATGAAATTTTCTACATATTTTTGAAAATTGTCCCTATATCCAGAGTTATAAATGACTCGTCCCGGGAAGTGTGAAAATCTATTAGAAGTTAGAGGCCCCAGAATCACAAACTCATGCGAAAGAAGAAGCCATTTCACCTGCAGAACGCTTTGCCATTAGTTTCAATAGACTATAACACTCTATGATATCTTGTAGTGGGGATGATGTAGCTAATTGTGTGCCAAACCAGTGACTTCAAAAGCGTTGTTCTTCACTCGATTGTCATTTAAACCTCTGCCTGAAAGATGCCACAAGCATTGTTAGCTCATTAAATCTTCCACAAAAGCCTCTTCGAATGCTGCGCGATGTAGTTTACATGGGGATTTACAAGTTAGCACTTCCTCACGGCTACTCGCCATTTCCGAAATCTTTCTGTTCGAGTTGATACATTGCCTGCTATTGGAATGAAAATATTGCCTGCTTGCTATTGTGGCGATAGTGGCATCTGGCATTTGATTGATCAGGGGATTATTGGTCGATGTAGACAATGAAAAAGTTCAAACCATTTGAACTTCTCATTTAGCCGATTCGGCCGAGGGCAGCGGAAGGGGAATCCACATTTGAACCTACTACGCATGCACCCACACTGGACGCCTCGGCCGAATCATTGCATTCGTTTAAGTGGAAACCCGCCTTTAAGCTATGATGATGATGATGTAGTCCGACCACAAAGAAGGCAATGATTGTGAACAGTAGGTTCTTTTGATACTTTCTGAGCTCCCAGAACATTTATTCGTTCTTCCTTTCAATATTCCCAATGATCTCTATTGAGAATTAAGTAAAACGCAAGTTTCAGTACGGACTTGGCTTTGCACGAAGCCTTTTCAAACTAAAAAAAATACTGACGGTCTGTGTACTACATTTAATATGTGAAAAATTACATTTGAAAACTGAGTCTTTGATCCCCTCAGTCACCAAGAAAGTGTTGATTGGATCGGCAAAACAGTAGCCAAGAATTATTATTTATCAAGCAAAATGTGATTTTAGGATTAAACATCAGAATGTAGCTTTGAGGGACTACACATATTCCAAAAGATGGAAATAATATATTTGTGGAAGCCAAAATTCCAACGAATACTGTTTTTTCTGCTCAAACTCATCACTTATTGGCATTTTCAAGATTTGGCTCCCAGCAGCATGTTTGCTGTATGGAAAAGTGCTCTCTCTGATATATTTAAAACAGTGTCTCCTAGCATGTAAAATCATGATTTCTAAGATCACATTTTAATGGTTTTATAAATCTGCCATAATAGCTTTTTCTAAGAAATATTTACTGAGGGGACAAACAGGAATTGGAGAAGAGAATATGCAACTTCAAAAAAACATTTTTAGGGTTGGGAGCACTTTCTGGTGTAAAGCCCTTCAAAGATGCTTAAAGAAGGAGTTACTTCATTTTCTAATTGGAAATTGAGATGTGTTTTAAAAGCAAGTGTGCGCCAATCAGAGTTTTAGTAATGGCCATTAATCAATACTAGCAACAAGTAGCGTAATATCTGCAATTGCTAGAAAACACTGAAGAAAAGGGACCTGGTAGCAATGCAAATTTTCAATGTAGAGCATTTTACTTTGGCTTGAAATGCATCTCACAATATTAATCATGCTTTTATTAGCACTAAGAACCTGCAACAATTCTGCTGCATCAGTTTTATAAAAGTGACATCCTTCAATTTGGCACATAAAATATCCCTACATTTCATATTTACCACTTACCATCACTGTTTGAACCACAGTTGATTTTATCAAATGCAATTTTCAGTTCTTATGTAAAGCTTGTGGTAGATAGGGATAATTTCTGGTGGCAGAAATCCATTTACTGGTGGGGGCAAAGTTGAGGAGTAGGGGCATTTGCCCCATGAGCTAGTATGTTAAAATAAGTCCTTTTTGCCACTGAGGAGCAGAAGTTTTAAAGCACTACTTTCGCAATCATTTCTGCATTTGCAATGAATAGTGTTGGTATTTGTTCTGTTTGCTAAAGTGAGATCCTCTTCCTTCTCTCCTGGATTTTGTTTGGGGTAAAAATATCTTGACATTTCACAACATTTTCTTCCAATATCTCCTCAAATTTAATTACTGTGTCCAGGCTAAATTCATAATACTTTTACATAACCTGTAAAAAAACTTGAAGATAATAATATAAGGCTTGAAGCCAGTGAATCTAGAAATTTTGTTGACAGCCCCCCTCCCCACTGGTGGTTTCTACCCATTTTCAACCTTCTCTTGATATTTAGGAAACTCATTCAAGAATTTCATGTCTTGATAACTATGCATACAGTCTGAGGGACCTGATTAATAATAACAATAATATCTGAGGGTGCAGATCAACTGGCATTTGAAGTATTTTTGAGTTAGAAATTGAGTTTCAAACTTTGCTTTGCAAAATATTATTGAAAAAATTCCAAATTTTCGCCTAAACATAAAATTCGTAAGCTCTCTTCAAATTTAACTGATGTAGTAACTCAAGATTGATTTTCGCAATTCAACAGATACATTGACATTAATTATAGAAATCAAGCAATTCTTTAGGAAGAACGAACCTAGCGCCATTATTGTGAGCTATTTTCCATGGATAGGAAAGTTTACAGACGTGATCGTGTTGTGAAATGGCTGCTCGATCGAAGAGTGCAAAGCGAAATAATAGTCTTTCGGCATCGCAGCCTTTCCCGTATTGGCCCGTATTTTGCACCACTGTGACTCGTCAATTGTGAAAGCCTGATTAAGACCACAGAAACTGACAGAAACTTGATACTGCGTTTCAAATCTGTTGCGCCACGTATCTTCTTCAACACATTTTCTTACCTCCTACAATAGGGAGGTTTAGACCAAGTACGAGTACGAGTTTTCAACTGCGCAACCGATCTACGCATATTGAGAGGGAATCACCGTCACAACTCTTGTTGGGGAGATGAGATTGATTTGTTCAAAAACGGTTTGTGCTCAACGTTTTACATCGTAAACGCATGCGCACAAGCGGCTTTTTTGGTAGGTGACGTAATGCTACTTACGATGGCTTATAAAAAGGTCAAACGGAATGGCGGGAAACCAGCAGTGCAAAATCTAGTTTATGTTTACAACATAAACTTTATGTTTATGTTATGTTTATGTTTAGTTTATGAAGCAACATCGTGCGTGAAGAAAAAAAATCGTTCTGCGCGTGCGTTTACGATGTAAGAATTGTTCAATATGATTGGTCGAACAACAGATCGCAAGCTTTGTTTAAAACAATAGACCATCGCTCTCGTCTCCCCAACAAACTCGTACTCGAAGCAGCCGTTCAGTAGGAGTTTCTCAGCAAATCTCGTACTGAACAGAACGAATTTGAAATTGATAATATTGGCCAAAATAAATGCGCAATTCAAAAGCAATTGCTTCGATAAAAAGCAGATATTCAAAGGCAACCTCTTGTTTTGAAAAGGAACAGATTGTAAAGGCTTTAAGAGCTGTTGTTGTGGAACCACTCAGTCATAATAAACTTCTGGAAAGGGCCTAGCCATGGAAGGGGACTAAGTGGAAAGACTTTCACAGAACGTATTTTCCAAAATTGAGCGAGAGACTAAAGTTATTAAAATGTTTCAAGAATAATCCAACAGCATCCTCACGACTCGGAATGTCATTCTTGTTCAAACGAACTTCAGACAGCGATTCATCTTCATTCACGATAGCGAAGCTTCAGTAAAAGAAGGCACTGGCTTTAGAGGGATATAAGAATAGCTTCGTATTTATCTGCAGAGTACGATAGGACCCTCTAGTATCCTACAATTCATTTAAACCTTTGAATATATACGCAGATCTATTGATTTGAATAAATCCCGGGGTCGTTTTGAAGGTGGAGATATCTAAACACATGAAGTTGCAGTAGGAGTACGAGTTCGAGTGTTGAGCTACGCGGGGGGTGAACTCGTACTCGTACTGGATCTAAACCTCCCTAATATGGGGCATGAACGTTCAACCTAGTACATTTGAAACAATAGGATTCCGCACTCTATTGTTCTTATTATCATATCTCTATAAGTATGATACAGATCTAATGCAATGTATGAGAAGGAGGTATGGGGACCCACACAAAAGCTCGTAAAGTAATTTAGGCACTTCTATGCAAATATCTCCAATACTATTCGGGTTGGCCACTCGTCCTTGAATTCCTTGAAAAATTCCTGGAATTTTTGTCAGTGTCAAAAGGGGCTCTTGAATTCACTATTTGTCTTTGAATTCCTTGAATTTCCCCTGAATTTTGTTGTGATGTGATGCCAATTTGACTAGTTGGGTCTTTGGACAAAAAATTTGCTTTACCTTTCTTCTGATATGATTTACTTGATATCTTGATACACATCGTCTTGTCCCTAACTTCAGAAAACGTAATCTACATTTCATTAGATGTCATCAAAAAGGGCTGACACCTTTATAATTAGAACTATGTGGCAGAAAATATTGTAGATTTATATTTAGTCTAATTAACTTAGAGACTAGGCATTTTAGAAATATCAGAGGCAAGAAAACCATTTTTTGGGGCCTTGCCCCAGACCCCAACAGTGTCCTTGGGGCACCCCTAAGACCCCAGTTCTAAAGCACGTTCGCTCTGTTCACGGCCCCCAATCCAGACTGCGTGCATACACCCCTTTTGTATATCCTTGCAAGTTAAAGAAAATCTTTGAAAACTCCTTGAAAAGTCCATGAATTTTTATGAGAAAATAAGTGGCAACCATGCTATTGTTGTTACAACCTTTGTGACTACAAAGTTATTGAATGTTGTAATTAGAACTTCATGCTATATATTTTCCCACTATATCAGAAAATGCTGAAACCTGGGACTTCTGAACAAGTACTTATACTGCATGATTGTCAATTTAAGTGGGCAACAGTAAACAACCTATTGCTGTTAGGCTTTCCATTGCAATTAATGGTGCAACTGCATACTTGTTTACATAATAGTTTATCATATCTGGTTACTTGTTGTTTGTCAATAGGCTCAATTGTATTTCTGTATTACTAAAGTATTCTCCAAATGTTTTAGCCTTTGATCTGCTTTCTTTGCCATATTCATAAAGCTGTTTTTGTTAATTTTACATAGGCAAGGATCCTAAATAGCAAGAGCTTGTCATGCAAATGTAATCCGACTTTGTTCAGAAAGTCTTCCACTGATCAAGCTGTCTTGAATAATGTTAATGATTGGGAAATATTATTTAGTGACAACTTTAAAAACAGATACCACGCGCACTTGGAGTCAGCACCTTCATCTAAAGAATGCTCATCATTGAAAGAGGACATAACTTTGTGCAAAGCTCCATCAGAAACCCAAGATTCACTTGATAATAGACAGCAGATGGAATTGCATGAAATGGAAGCAATGGGTCTACCTACTAATTTTCGGAGTTCACCATTAGGGCTAAATGAGGTTAGTAAAGACTTGATGGTATAGTTATATTGAATTTGATATGATACCTTTGAAAAGAGGATACCATTCCAGATTCTTTGAGCTTTGTGCTTTTGCAGATATTTTTTTGTGCAAACATTGTCTCCTGGGAATGCATCCCTTGCGCAAATTGAAGGCCTCTCCGGTGAATTTTTTTTTGACTTGGATTGAGTTGAGCACCCTGATTTCGATTCTGCAATTGTTTTTTTCAGTATCTTGTGCTATTTTGATTTTATAAGAGTTTGAACTTTTGATGTATGTATATTGGCACAGTTTCTATATGACTAGTGCTATATCTGTTTATCTGATATACAGGAAAAGCATGTGAAAAATGTCAAGAAGAAAAAGAGGAAGAAGAAGAAACTTGCAGCATACAACCAACACAAATTCCAGAATCAGTTGTCATCCAGTACTGATGCCCTTGAAAATGAAGGTAGTTACTTTACCATTCTTTCTCTGGCTTGCATGCCATTTTATTACATCTCAGTTGATTTATATGTCAGATCAGGGGCTCCCAACAAGAGGTATTAGTGCCCCAGGGGATGTGAGGCATCGTCCCACCAAGAGTGAGAAGTTTCCACACAATGACAGAAAATTGATCTATTTGTAGCTCTCCTATGTCCATGAACAATGTATACAATACAGTGGATATTAGATCGGAGCAACGATTTTAGAGTACCGGAGTAAGAAAGTTTGGAAGCCACTAGGCTAATTAATGTGCAGGAGGGAACTGTATAAGATATAGCAGGCTTCAAAAGTAGTAATTTAAACAACTGGTACTTGCGTATTTAAGCATTGAAATTCATTGTCTTTTAGTGAAAGAATTTGATCAAACTAGCAAAATTTGGCTTAAGAACAGGCATATCTTCAGCCATATTTTGAGGGTAGAAAGCTGAACTTTACAACCCCACTGGAAACAGGGCATTTTCAATGAGGATAAGAATATAAATGATTTGTTGAACACTTATGTCAAAGTCGTTTATTTTCTTGCAAAGCATTTTCTTGCATGGAATTGTCCCTTGTGAAATGATCATCAAAGTGCTTGTGATGACAGATGCCACTACCATTATTGCACAGCTAATGTATGGTAGCTTGCGCCTAATAGGTGTTCTGAGTGTACTTTTTTAAATGGTAAAATACAGAGAATTTAACATACGTTCTTTGTTAGGTATTATCAAATATATTATTTCTCCTATTAAGAACCGAGAATGATGGTATTCTATAGTATTGAGTGTTGACTGGATGTTTGCCCAAATAATTGTATCCCAGTAGATTCTGCAATCAGTAGTAACTCTCTAATCACTTACAACAATTGTGTTGTTTCATTTGATGATGGGGCACTTACTCTTAGGTGTAATTATTTTTCTTTGTATTTTCTTTCGTGTTGACTATCAATGTTTTCGTTGTTTGTCTGTCTTTTCATGTTAGTATTCGTTTCAAACAGGCATCTCACTGAATGGTGATAACAGCACTTTTGGTACTAAGCAGAACATCGACACGCAAATAGGCCTTAAAGATTGTTCATCAGTTGCAGAAGACCTTCCACCAGGTGATGCTTCAATGGATAATTTATCTGTTTCAGAAAGCCTTGTGGTGGCCAACCAAAGTGCACATTGTAAAGGTATGGACGATCATATTATTAATCGTAAAGATATTTCTGAGAAATGCGCCAATGACCTTCAAGAATTTGAATACCAGACCGAAAATTCGGAACATGTGGCGTCTTATGCAAAATATGCCAATGTTGGAGGTTGGCAAGATTTTTGGGAGAAAAATGGCCAAAGTTTAGTCTGGGATAGATGGATGCAGAAATTTCCAAATACATATAGTAGCAGACTTGAAGGTTCTGACAATATGATGTCAACTCTGCCCACTCAGGAGTTTACAAATGCTGAAGAAATGCTTGGCAAGTGTAATCAGGACAGTGGTGTGTTGGAGGGCGAAGCCAGGAGCAATTTTAATAGTGATTTACGTGAAAATAAGGTGGAAGGTCAACAATTCAATTGTACCACTCCAAATTGTGGCTCTGTACTTAACATTGAAAAGACGTCTTCTGTTTCCAGTACACAATCAAACACCATTACTAGCAATTGCAGCTCTGCCCAAAGTGGTGTTGATACTCGAACTCAGCGAAATGAACCATCTCTTAGTGCTTGGGAAGATAATCCTGAATGGATGGAATACTGGCAAATGCATTATTGGGAAACATACTACATTGAGTTTGAAGCATTCCAAAGAAATTTTATAGATAATTTCGGTGAGAAAGTGTCCACTAGCACTTGTAATAACATGCATGAGGATTTATCATATGCCATTACTTATTGTGAGCTTGCAGAGTGCGATAGGCCAGTTTACAGTTGTTTTAGACCCATAGATGAACAGCAGAGCTCTGTTCAAAGTAATCCAGAGTGTAGTTACTGTGAAAGTAGCAACATTTCCAATGATGCTTTTAGCAGCAAATCAGTAGGAGATTGTGATGTTGCACACCCAAAAAGCAATTTGGAGAAATCACTGGGTATTATTTCAGAGACTAATAAGAATAAGGAAAATGTATCTAGGTGTAATGTGATTTCATCAGTTGATAAAGACATTTGTAGTTGCCCTGTGGATGAGAATGCAGAAATGTTCAGACTTGATACGGTTGACAATGCTGCTCTCCTTCTTTATAATGGTTTGAACGAAGCTGTTTTTAATATAAACAGAGCTTGTGAAAAAGTAATTTGTAATGGTGTCAAGGTGATTACACGCAAAAATGAGCATCCAGAGTCAGTGGAATCAAGCCAGGATAAAGAGGAGATGCAAAGTTGTAGATTATGTCCTGGTGGCTCATATTTCAAGGAAATGCCATTGTTATGTCAAAGCAAATGTATAAATAGAGATGAAGAACAAAGAACGATCAACAGCACAGAGCAATCTTTATTATTTGAGAGATTAGAAGAAACTGCTGAACGTGAGATTTCTGAAGTAGAAATGGACATTGATAGAAGTAGTAAGACAAACAATCATACAGCTAGTGAAAGTGCAAATCACTTGTTTAAAGAGCTTTGTAGTGCCCTTGAAGATGTGAATGATTCATGCAAAAGAGCAGCCTTTCAGGACTTCCAAGAATTGGCAAGTGTATGCAAAATAGAACAGTGTGATGCTGAAAAGTTGAGTTGTGTTGAAGGAGGTGAAAATAGAATCAGTAATTTGAACAGTAAAAGGCTGTTAGATTTTGTTGGGAATCATACAGTTTCAACCTTTGATTCCACAGTATGTACTTTGGCAGCTGAAATCTTAGCTGGCCAATCGAAAGTAAGATGTCTGGCTAATGGCAAAAATAGTGGCTACAAAGAAGAAGGTTGTGAAAAAAATGAAGCCAGTGCTAGCCACCATGATGATCAGGGTTCTAGACGGAATGTAACAGGTGGTCATCGGTTTATTAATGGTGCTGATAAGGATGATGATAGCAATGGAGAGGACCCATTGCAAAAACAGGTAATCTTGAAAAGAGGCCATGAACTTGAAGCTGATAGTGCCACATGTGAGACTGCTGACTCAACACCATCAACTCATCCTGATGTTGTTGATTCTTTATGTAGTGAGAGATCAATTTCAGATGAATGTCCTGTGAATGCTGTTGAAAATTTTCCAGCACAGTTGGCTATGAATAGGAAGGATAGCTCAAAAAGAAGCAAAAGGAGGAGGCAACGGATGGAAAAGGCTACCAGAGCCACTGATGTTCAAGAGCAATGTAATGATCATCTAGTGAAGAGAGGAAAATACAAGCTGGAAAATAGACGTGATGCTTTCAGGCATGCATATGAGGCTTTAGAATACTCGAGTCTGGGGTTGTGTTTTTCGGATATTGAAGTGAACGTATTTGATAGGAAGCGATTTTCAGGTCATTATGGACAGTATCTTAATTCTAATAGAGTTCATATAAGGTTCTCTGATGGTGAGCTTGAAGAGCAGGACACAGTTGCTATTGGTGAAGGGAATGATGGCACAGATAGTGGTCCAAAAGTTGATGAAGGGAACAAGTGTGCCGTACAATTAGATGACTTGGTACATGGTTCATTTGACCCAAATGCATTGCTAAGAGGAAACGATGACTCATTTGAGGCCATAAGTGTTTCTGATATTCAAGACCCTCATTCTTCAACAAATAGAGGTTTGCAATTTAATTCAGATGTAATTGAAACTTGTAATGATAGTGGTGCCACAAAAAATAGGCGATCTGTTTCTAGTCGCTTCAAGGAGTTCTTTTCTATTGGAACCTCGCCCAATCTTAATAAAGGTATTGGCAAGACTTTTTCCAATTTATCAAAAGGCCGTAGTAGAAAGAGAACTGCGGGCAATTTTCAACAAGATAGTTTCAGCCCTGATTTGGGATATGGAATTTCCGAAGGAATGGAGAAATATTGGTTCCAGCGTTACAGGCTTTTTTCTCGTTTTGATGAAGGTATCAGACTTGATAACGAGAGCTGGTTTTCAGTCACCCCGGAAAAGATAGCCCAACATATTGCGGAAAGGTGTCGATGTGACGTAGTGGTTGATGCTTTCTGTGGGGCAGGAGGTAATACTATTCAGCTTGCCTTTACATGTGAGCGAGTTATAGCTATCGATATTGACGCATCAAAAATCGAATTAGCAAAGCATAATGCAGGTATATATGGCGTCGCAGATCGTATTGAATTCATCATCGGCGATTACTTAAAGTTAGCGCCGACTCTGAAGGCTGATGTGGTCTTTCTATCGCCACCTTGGGGTGGTCCTTCATACCTTAGCGCGAAAGTTTTTGACCTGAAATCCATGATTATCCCAGATGGCGAGGTGATATATCAGCAAACAAAAGCGATTACAGATAACATTGCGTACTTTCTCCCAAGAAATGTCGATGTTGAACAGGTTTTGAGACTTGCAGGTGCACATGGCAAAGTCGAAATCGAGCAGAACATTCTAAACTCAAAAGTCAAGACAATAACTGCCTATTTCGGTGAACTCATCAATGAAAGTTAATTTTATCTTTGTTTTTTGTTGCTGTTTTTAACTTGATTTGAAATTTGTGACCCTTAGAGCTAGTTTGAGATTATTTTTATCGCGTTTATCCATTACCGTTAATGAATTGACCTCATTTTCAAATAGCAGAAGGCTAATCCTATGTTTTTCGTGTAGTCAGTATGAAATACCTCCGAATAGTACTTTGGTTTTTTATTAGATCAGTTTTTTCTGGGTCAAGTTCTTAACTTCAAATCTTGTTTTGCAGTAATTTCATGGTTCTCATTGCAATATGCCTGCATATCGTCACAGATGTAAAATTTTCTTCACGTTGCTGATACAAAATCCTCAAAACCTTTATTCCATTAACCTCCAGTAGAAAACTTCTTTGCTTTTTAAAATGATGAGACTAAGTTATTGCTAGAACAAAGTTCAAGTTTCAACCTATTTTATCTAAAGCAGTTATGTCAAAATAGATCTCTGTTGACACAAGGCAACAGAGTAATGAAGAAAGCGACATAATCTTATATATTTAATACTTAGTTATATCTTATTCTCAATCCCTTGAAGACAATCAGTCGAGTAGTTAATTTGTTTCTGTTAGATCCTCAACCAATCACAATTATTCCTCTTTGTACTATGTTTCATTCATCTAATCATTGTTTCTTGGCTATGGTTATTGATGGTTGAACTTCGTAAAGGAAAGCAAAACTGCGCACTTTACTTTGCTATTTATTATCTGCAAGAAAATATTGGAGTTAAAAGGTGCAAATTAGATGCAGAATTGAAAATAGGACTCGTAGGCAGCACAAAATGTTATTATGGATTTAAGAGACATGATGTGTACTTTATAGAAACTCTTGTTTTTGTAAGCAGTTCGTACATTTAAGAACTTGTTTTGTATTGAAGTAGCAAATTTATTGCCAAAAGTTGCATAATGCGATTGGAGTTTTTGAATAAAGACTGCATGTTAATTGTGTTGACAACACCTATTTCTAATCTTAAATTTTCAAAATTAAGCAACTTGAAACGCATTGTATAAGAAGAATTCACCATTTCAGCCGTTTTGCAAAGCTATGATAATTTTAGATTTCTCGGGTATGTATAGAGTTGTGAGAACTTTGAAAGTAGTGAGATAAGCAATAGATTAAATCTCTATTGGGAGTGATGACTTAGAAGAGCGCGCGCTTGGGAGAGGAGGAACATGTAGAAAAGCGTACAAGCTGGGAGGGCTGTCCAAAATCGATGAAGGATGTCTGTGGGAGTTACAGAGTCAGAGCAAATACATATATCAAAGCCACGCATGGCAGCACATGTGAAGTCAGATTACCAGAAGTCAAGTCTTCATATGCGCAAAGGGATTTAATTATCCAGGGCGCAGAGTTATGCAAAGAGTTGCTTATAAACGAAAGGAATGCTGGAAACGAACAAGCCCTTTTGTCGGAGGCTAGACTTAGATGCTATTTACGTGAGAACAAAATGGAACTATTTCCACAGCCTGTACGGACTGTCCATGCGTTGACATGAGGTATCAATTGGACAGTCCTGTCCGGCAATAGTACAGGCTGGTAGAACCAATTGGAACCCAGATAGATAGGGTTCATACGGTCAGGAAAGATAAGGAAAAAAAGTATAGTTTTAAGGGCAGTCAGAAAAAGTCATGAAAAGTCAGGAAATTTTGCTAAAGCTTGAAGAACGTCAGGAAAAAGTCAGGACATTTTGTCAGTCAAATGAATTCTGTGATGCCCAATTGTGGAGTTATAACAATGTTCAAAATTCGTTGGTAAGTTTAAAACACAAACATGTAGTCTGAAATGCAAATACACAGTTTTTGATTCCAAACGTCATTTCATAACATGAGAGTGCAATTTAATGATGCAAAATGCGAATCTGGATTGCAGATGCCATCTTACATGCATTGCTCCAAGGTTTAGATTTTAGTCTCGGATGTAGCTGCAACTTGCAAGTATCGCGGAGGGTACGTGGGTCTGACCCCCAACAGAGAAGGAAGCAATTTGTAGGGTAATTATATCCTTTTGCAAGGCAGCCATGACGCCATGATGCAGATGAAGCCTGCTGTATATAAATTCCAGAATATGTTCATACCACAGGAAAAAGACCAAAGAAGATACCAAATTTTATCGTATATTGCAAAGGGGGCTTTTCCAGAATTCTAGAGGGCATGTCTCTGAAAATCTTTCCCGGGGGCCAGCCCCCATACAACGGTGCTTGAAGTTAGGGCCCACGATTGCCGTGCCCTCTCTTTATAGACTTTCTTGCTACTGGCCTGTTTTCCATCAGGCGAACGTAGGACTTCCTCCATTTCCAAGAAGTTAGCACCTATATAAGTTTCATTTGAGTACAGACAGATGTCACTAAAATGAATACACGTCTTTTTCATAAAAAAGTGGTTTACAAGGAAGTAGTACCCAGTTGCTCAAAAAGTTAAGAAAGTTCAGTACTGGATTTTTGAAGCCTAATAAAGTTTGTACGAGTGAATTTCATGAGTTAGTTGAAATTGCTCGTTATCAATCATTGCACAGTTCCGGCTTAAGCACGTATTATCAAATTGAAAATTTGACGGTTTTTCTTTTGAGAATATTGTACCACAGTTCATGTTCCTTACAGAGTATCAATTAAGTTTATGCATGTATGAGGCAGGTGCTAGACATTGTCAGAGTGTAAGTTGAAGGTATGACTGTGCAACTCATCATTAGTGTAATACAAACTGACAACTGTTCATATATCCTTTCTATCAGTTGTAGTCACTGAAGTTATTTGGCATATTGATGATTGCAAAGAGTTTCTGGATGTTCAAGGTTTTCATATTTGTTTTCTTGATGGAGAAAACAGTTGACTAGATAGGCAACCTTTTTCCCCAAATTGGCAAAATTTGTTTAATTGCTTACTGTAAATAATGGATCAGTGGCATCATTTGTAATGCCAGGTGGACAGGAAAAATATGTATTCCTGATATGCAGTTATGAGAAATAACTTTATTTTCAAGAAAACAAATGTCAGGAAAATTCAGCAAAGAATATTGGGCAGAATGCGTATGAACCCTGGATAGAAGAAAAGGCTATGAAATGAAGTTGGAAAAATAATCATTGTTGATAGCATTTCCTTCCTTGAAGCAACTTCTGGAACCGTTTGAAGCTGTTTCATGTCCTCCCGTAAATGAGGAACCATTTCATATGGATCCTAGAAGGCCTAAATAACTGAATAGCTTATACGAATAAAGAAATTTCCCAACGGCACTTCTTAATTGCAAAAATTTTATAACTACAAGCAACCAATGCTTCAAAGTTTGGAGGCCTCATCAAGTAGGCCAGCAATAGTTTTCCAAAGTGAATTTCTAGATCCTGGAAATTTTCTGCGCTCGTCGCTTGCAGGGGGGCCTTCACTCTCTTTTTTGCCCCGGGGCCTCAGAATTCTCTCAGCAGCCGTGGCTATGCTTGCATCAAATTTTTTAATGAGTAGTCAAGAGCGGTACTCCAGTTGTTTATGTTTGAGAAATGATGGAATCGAACTGCCAACGAATCATTCAAGTGAATCTGGTATGGAAATTTTGGTAAAAGTCAAAAATATATTTGATGAGCTGGATGCAGATATCCCTGTTGCGGCCATTTACTGCACACATCGAATAGGGCGTAAAACTATGGATGCAAATGAGAAACATAAGCAACACGTAATTGTTCGTTTCACAACGTGGAAACACAGGACGGCTGTATATAGGGCAAGGAAAAAGATCAAGTCAGTTAAATTTCGCCTGGACTTAACCAAGCCTAGACTTAACCTGCTGACCAGCGCCAATAATTTTTTAAAGAACTACAAGAACTTCTATGCTTTTGCAGACATTAATTTGCGCATGCGTGCCAAAATTGGGAATTCTTTCAGCTTTCTCGACAGTATAAGTGATCTCCTGTCACGTATTAAAATAAGATCTCCTTTACAAGTTGAAGATGAGTAAAAAAATTGTTACCTTTACTATTTAGTTTCATAGTTGTACCGTCAAACTTACTGTCAATTTGACGCGCGACCATTATGTCGTACAGTTTGCTTGCTGTTTAACGCTTCTTAAAACCGCGCGTTTAACTTCTTACCGTTGTTAATTGCGTATAACAGATGTTTCCCACTCCCCTAGGATTAGTTACATAACATGTTTTGTTCTACATGCGTACAATCTCTTTGTAGTATATACTTACTAACTCGAGTACTAAGCACTCAAGGACTTTCAAAATTGTTTCCCGAGTGGACATAATTCGTTTTACTTTTTATACCTATGCTAGTTTTGATGCTTTAGTATGTTTTAAATTTTGATTTCGGGGGTATCATATTCCTTATTCGGATTATTCTGCGCCATTGTAATATGATTTTCAAGTTCATTTTGCAAAGAATGAAGGAAAACACATTCTCCAAAAGCCTCATTCGAATTTTCTACATTATCGATACTTACTGTCCTACGCATTTCCTCGTCATGGCAGTATGCACAGCTTCCCTTTTATCTTTTGCATGTTTTTTTTATTATTTCTGTACAATATTTGTGTTGCGTGGATTGCTCTTGGACAAATTGCAAATACGCTGCAATTATCATCACATGTGTCTCAACGGGATTGACAACATCTTTTGCGGAAAACATGGTTACGGGGATCGTTTCCTTTCTTGATGCCTGTAGGTAGTGATCAATGGCGTGCAGAAATTGCTTGTACAAATGTCGTAAATGTAGACATCTTTCGAAATGATCATCCTTGTAATAACAAAATTGGTGGTGCTTGTCTCTGTTATCGTGAGGGGTTGCCAATTAAGGGCAAGAAGGACCTTGATTGTTTGCAAGAAATGGTTGTTGCTGAAGTTATTATAGAACGTAAGAAAATTATGCTTGCAACTATGTACCGAAGTCCGGCGCGGACAATAGATCAGTTTGAGGAGTTCATTAATGGTCCGGAAGCTTTTGTAAGTCGTATTCAAGCTGAAAGACCTTACATGATAATAACTGGTGATTTTAATTGTGGGTTGGCCCTATGGTGGCCCCAGGATACAGAGCATCACGAAGGTGGTGTTTTAGACGAATTAATCTAAGCAAATAACATCTATCAACTAGTCAGTAAAATCAGGGTATGTACTGTATTGACCTCATTATAACTGATCAACCAAATATGTTTACTGAATCTGGAATCCATTCTTTTGGTGGTCATTATCAACACCAAATTGTTTGTCCTCCTCCGTACCACAGAACACTCTGGGACTATGCAATATGTAATGACAATGAAATCAAGGCTTCTATAACCAGTATCGACTGGTCAGCTCTCATTAATGCACTAGATGCTAACCAAATGGCTATATGCTATTGTAGCAGGCTATATTCCTAACAAAATTGTCAAGTGCAATGACAAAGATCCACCTTGGATGACAAATAAATTGATAACTGCCATTAAACATAAACATAGGGTGTTTGGTAAATACATTAGATGAGGTAAAAGGTTGGAAGACTGGGATCTAGTCAAGGTGGTGCAAAATGAAACATGTAAATTGGTTGCCAGTGCGAAAGAAAAGTATTTGATGAACTTGGGCTGGAAACTGGAAGATCGTGATCAAGGGCCAAAAACATATTGGACAGTACTTAATAGATTAATAATTAAGAAGGAAGTGATTAATAACCACCCCTTATCGAGGATGGTGTGTTTATTACCGATATTCAAACAAAAGCCACAATATTCAACGATTTCTTCGTGCTACAGGGCTCACCCATATCAACTGGCAGTACAATTCCAGCCTTCTTTCCACCAAAAGTATTTTCTTTGGTCAGGTCATTAGATAGTAATAAAGCTCATGCTTTGGATGGCATTTCAGCTCATATGATTACACTATGTTATTTTTCCATTGTAGAGCCACTGTGCATCATTTTTGATAAGATCAAAATCTAGTCAAGGCAGAGTAAGGAAAACTATCGACCAATATCATTGTTGCCAGTTTTTGGTAAAGTCTTTGAGAAGGTCATTTTTGATGCTATACACACGCACCTTTGTGACAATAACCTGTTAACCCCCAACCAATCTGGTTTTTGACCTGGTGATTCGGCTATCAACCAACTACTAGCAATAACTCATAAAATATATTGTGCATTTGAGAGCAACCCTAGTTTGGAAAGTCGTGCTGTATTCTTGGATCTCTCCAAGGACTTTGATAGAGTGTGGCATGATGGCCTTTCGTACAAGCTGGACAGTAACGGAACATTCCTTAGTTTATTAAATTTGCTGAGTAGCTTTCTTTTCAATCGGATACAAAGAGTTGTTTTGAATGAAACATGCTGACGCTGGGAGCTTATCAGTTCAGGTGTTCCACAAGGATCTATTCACGGTGCATTGCTATTTTAGTATATAAATGATCTAGCTGGATGTCAATGTTGCATGAAACTATTTGTTGATGACACATCATTATTTTAAGTAGTGTGTGATGAAGACAATATAGCTTTAGAGTTAAATAAAGATCTTGAAAGTGTTAGTCTGTGGGCATGGCAATGGAAGATGTCATTTAATGTCAATAAAACAAAAGAAGTTATATTTTCCTCTAAGCGATCTAGACCTCATCATTATCACTTAAACCTTGGTAGTGACGTGATTGCCAGAAAAACCGAACATAAACATCTTGGTATGATTTTGGACGAAAATTTGGATTTAATGAGTCAAATCCGAGAGGTTATTTTTTAAAGCAGGAAGGGGAATCGGGATGATCAAATTTCTTTCTAAATATGTTTTTCGCAATGTACTTGACCAAATATATAGACTTTATATTGGACCTCATCTTGATTATGGAGACATTATTTACCATCGACATGATCCAAATATATCATTGGATGTCACAAAGACTCGAACAGACACAGTACTCTGCAGCTTTAGTTAACACTGGAGCTTGGAGCGGTACCAGTAGGCAAAGGCTGTACGATGAGCTAGGGTGGGAAAACCTACATGATCGGAGATGATTTAGAAAGTTGCGCCATTTCTTTAATTAGCGGAAAAGCCATCATCCGGCGTGCTGAAATTCCTAATGCTCGCGAAGTTTCGTATTCTCTTAGAAGAGCACATCCATGAAACTGTTCGCTTTTCTCATACGTATTTTCACAATGTGCTTGTTGAATGGAATGTGTTAGATAAAGATATTCGTGAATCAAATACGCTGGGTGATCTTAATTGCTTGCTATGATGCGACCTAGTAAGAGGTCCGTATTTGAAGTTCGCGATATACGACGCATAAGATGTTTAACTAACCTCCGTGTTAAATTCAGTCCTCTGAACGAACATAAGTCGAGGCACAACTTTGAATCCATAAGTCCCATCTGTACATGTAATACAGGTATTGAAGACAATGAGCATTTTCTCCTGCATTGCCCCATATATGATCAGATGCGTAACGATCTCCTTGGCCATCTTTCGGAAATCCCTGGACTTGAGCTTAGAAATCTAAGCTGCAAGGCCCTTTGAGAACTTCTTCTTTTTGGTAATCCTCGTTTCAACAATATAGCTAATAAACTAATCCTGGAGGCAACAATATCATTTATTTTGTCGACTAAAAGGGTAGAATGAGCTTATGGAAATACTAGCAGCACACCGTCCATCTTCCGTGTTTATAATGTTGTCTTGTTTTGAGTTTTAAAAAGTTCATCTTACATCGGATGACTAGTATTATTGGACATTTGAAATTTTCGAATCTATATGTTTTACAATAGCATCTTAAGGACATCCATTATGTCCCCTTACATTCTTATTTCTTCTAAAAATGGGACATCTGATGAGAGATTAACGCTAGTTACCTTGATTTGTATATGCTAAATAAAAAGCACCATGTACAGTTGGGACCAGATGACTTAGTGTCCTTTTCAGCTGTATACGGAGCAAACAAAGTACGTTGTAGTTTCTTCTTCTTTGTATTGTTTTAAAGTGATAGAAAAAAGAGGAGCTTTTGGAACCAGACTTTGAGCCAAACTTCTTATAAAGTGAAGTATGTATAAACAGGGGCGGATCCAGAGAAATTAGGAGCGCCGCACAAGGGTGGGGCCACAAAAGGGTGTGGTCAGAAAAGCAGAAAAAAAGAGAAGGTGAAGTAGCGCAGATCGATAAGCTTCTTTGACGATGGGTAAGCAGGCTGTAGAGTTGTTAAAGCATTGCTAAATAATGAAGCATAATTCAGTGAAGAAAAAATAACTTCGTTTACATATATAACATTTTTGCTCTATTTTAAATACATTTGTATGCAATATATTCTACAATCTCAGTATTGGAAAGTTGTTCCCTCTTAGGGAGCTGGTTAACTCAAGTATCCTTCCTTGAATAAGCCCCCTGAAATAAACCCCCACATAAGAAATAGTTTTTGCAAGTAAGCCCCCATCGATGAAAACGCCATGGGCTCTTGTTCAAGGGAAGTATAGTTGCACAATAATATCTTATTTCAAGAAAGCTCTCACAGAAAAATTGCTATACAGTATTGCTTCCTTTGAATGTTGGCAAAGAAGCAGAAGAAAATGTGACTCTCATGATGCTAGTGTAGAAATGGAATGGCTGGCTTTTTGTGATTTTAATTTTTAGCTGATTGAGACAATTATGTCGTTTATTTGTCAGCCTTTGAACTTCAAGAGACTTTGAAATAAGCTCCATCGAACCGGCCTTCTCCTTTGCATAAGCCCCCACCCAAAAATTCATTTTTGCAAATAGCCCCCCGGGGGCTTATTTTAGGATTTATAGTAGTATGACTCATTCAAAAGTTGTATACTTACTCTCGATATGTGTGTTCAGTATGCACATGTAGTTGTTTCATAGACCCATGCAAAGCAACAGCTCTTCCACAAAGTACTAAATACAACAGAAAAGTGTTTTCTGTCATTCAATTTTTCAACTATAGAGCCGTTCAAAGTCAGTACCTGAAAGAACACGTATAAATTAGAGACACGCTTTTCTGAGGGCCCCAATCCCGATTGTAAACACACAAAGATCGCCGCATTTATTGTTTAAACGTTTGATTGCCGCACAATCGTCTCGTTCTACCGCACAATGTATTTTTGCTGCCCTACCATTGTATGTTATGCCGCACAATAGACCATGAAACAAAAGACGACAGGCTCAACAATAATGTCTCTGCCGCACAATCGATAAGGAATATCGCACAATAAGCATCCCATAAATGGATGGAGAGAACAAGCAGGCAGTCATAAAAACATTACATCATTGCGCTATACCTCTACAATGCGATATTAGCTGAAACTTTCAGCACCTATTAATTTATTATCTTTAAATAAAGCATGTCTCAACTACTGCTTCTATATCTTGGTGAAGTGTGGTATTAAAGACTCAGAATTTACTGACTGGCTTCCGCAAGGTGTGTGCGGCGTCCTAGATCTGCCACTGTTTGTAAAGGATGTGGACTTGTTCCGAATCGAACCCTTCAATTTTTTCTCGTCTAAGCAGGTTGTTTGTCTAATGTAGTGGTCCTCAGTTATTCTTGCAAGGTCCCCTATAGAAAGAGAGAAGTTGTTGCGCCCCCTACTCGCTATAAATAAGACCATTATCTATAAAATTTGTATATGTATGCCTGTTCCCAGGGGTCATACGTGCCCCCTCTTGCATTGCATCACGCCCCCATTGAGGAGTGCGCCCCACTGTTTGAGAAACGCTTATCTAATAGTTGAAGGAGCATTATGCAAAATGTATGTAGGGGCTTTGGAACTACTAAAGTGTCATTTGGCTTATCTGCGTTCCCTCTATTTTCATTTGAATAGGGCAGCCGTTGATAACAGCAATTTTCTAGTGGAGGCCTCAGAAAACAATAGATCCTAAAAAGATTAAGTTTTATGGTAGATCAAAATGATCAGCCATTTCTCGAAGGCGGTGATTGTCCGGAATCAGCTGAGAAAGAAGAAAATGATTGTGACTGTGGATAGATGAATAATGCAACTTGTACTAAGCTGCAAAACATTGTGCCAACTAAGATCTGCATTGCTAGTAACTGACAACATAATAGGAATGTAAGCCAAGTGTGGTACATGGGGCTTAATAGGGCTTAATAGAGAATTACCCTAGCAATAATCATCATTACTTGAAATGCAATTTTCAAAACTTTGTTAAAACTAGAATGGTCAACCCTGTCTAGATCAGCCCATGCACCTCTCAGTTGTATAGAAACAAATCGATTTCTAGGGGGCTCTATTGATAGCAAGGAGGCTCTTTTCTTGTATGTATCTATGTAAGAAACTATGAAGTTACTTTATTACACGAAATTTAGGTGATACATCAAGCAGTACGAGTAAAATTAACGCGGACCAAATTAACGCGAATTGGCTAAAAAGCAGCGTTTCATGAGCATTAATTAGCTATGGTGGAATTGCGTCATACCAAGTGTACGTCGTGGATTTCTCTATAGAATAATGATTCTTATATGCTCTCATTTCCAAGAAATGTACACAGTGGGGGCTGTGCTCCCCAAATCCCTCTTCTTCACGACTGTCCCCTTTCAATTGCAGGATTAACCATGAACCATAAGGTGAAGGTTCTCCTCCCCAGCAGCATGACGTTTATTACGGGAAGTCCATTACGTATAGAAAGGAGACTTCCTGGAAACAGGTTGATTATCCAGTCTTTAATAACAACCAATGAGTGATGGCCACCAAGTAGAAGGATGTATGAACCATACCATGTGATGAGCACGCATAGTAAAACCACCCGTACCATGTTTTGTTTCCTGTGAAGAGCCATCGTGGGCCTACCAAAAATATTCTGTCAACAACGTATTAGGCCTATGCTTTATTTGGCTGCACGCTGACAGGTCAAAGATGCCGGTCTCCTCAAGAGATTTAGAACAAGTGATTGAAGTAATCGCAGATAAGAAGCAGTTGAAAGTTACCGTAGACAGAAGCGTTAAAGGCGGAATAATAGCTGGAGTTGCAACAGGCATTGGAGGATTACTTCTTGGACCTATTGGATTAGCTATCGGTGGGGCAGTCGGTGGCACTGCGGCCTACGCGACTTCTGGAGAGTTCAAGCCCGTCTCAGAAGTATTAAGAACCTTGGATCATCAGCAGAAAGAAAAATTGTTAGAAATAGTGACTAATATAATCGACAAGTTGGAGTGGTATGACTCTATTACATTGTTGCGATACCTTAATGGAGAAGGCGGTTGGCTTCGAGAGCGTATTATCACAGCAATGATTGATTGTCTTAAAGACGAACTAAAAATGACAATCCAACATTAAGTTAACATTTTAGCACTATGTGATGCGTATAACGCACAATAGATACGGTGAACACATTTGTTGAAGTCTGTTTGAGTATGAAATATATCATAGCATTTAATTAATTGTTGCGTTTCGGTAATGAGTTTACTTTCTCTCGAAATTCTCAACTTTTTTCCAAGAACCAAGGTAAGATGCAGGTAAGGTGTTGATGGAATTTTCAACGGTCTGTAGATACTGTATTGGTATTTGCTCGGAGATTTTAGCACTTAATTCATGGTTGCTAAACGTGCTTCCTACATATGCGGAAACAGATCATTCTATGCCACGGAAGCATATCCTGAACTACAGTCATGACTACAGCTGATACGTCGCCATTTTGTTTCACTTTTTATCGATTTTGAGGTTGAATGGCGCTAATGTGAGGCTCCACAAACATCCAAGATGGACGGCTGAATGTTGCCAACGTGTCCAGCACAGTAAAGTCATGTATGTAATGGTAGCCTTGAGCCATGCGGAGAGTAAATTTTCTTTTAGACTTGTTCCTTTCACTGGAGAGGTGAGAAAATTTCTCACTGGCATTTCCCATAGTGGCGCCAGTATCAGACGAAACACTTGGGACTTCCCTCGAAATGGTCGAAAGCTTGTCAACGTTATCGCCCAAGAAAGAACACTGAAGAATGTAATAAACGAGTAGGTTTGCTTGTATAGATTTGTATTTGAGCTAGTTTTAGTGAATGTTTTGAATATAAGCAGTTTTAGAGCAATTATCACAATGACGTTTCAATCATCAAATGTGAAAGCCCCACTAGAAAGTTTGTTTTCTGCTCGCGTAATATATATTTTCCCGTCTAATTTGCGGGTTAGGAAAAACCAGCATCGCAGAGCCTCCGCATGTATGACGGTATATTTTGTCAGGGTTATTTTTCACATTTTGCGCGCGGACATCTTCAGAGCGTACTACATTCTCTCAAGTGCCAACTGAACGGGAGGGGTACTACTAGACAGGGGGTCGTGAAATCCAAAAAGTTCATAAACGGGGGACTTAAAATAAACGGGGGGGGGTGGTTGGAATTTGAGAAAGGCTTTAACTGATTATACAAGGACGGAAAGATCAAAAAGAGGTTGTCGTAAAGCATAAAACTGAAATGTATACAGCAGTACGCCATTTTGCCAAGAAAATCGGCCGTAAATAGTAATAAGAAAGAAAGGAAATGAATTGAGGGGTTTTTAAAAAAGTCAATTTCCTTATCATTAATAAACTTGGGGTCCTAATAAGGTTGTGGGGTTGGAAAAAAATCGAAAAAGTAATAAGCAGTGGGAGAGGGGCATTTATTTGGCACCTGAGCGCACTTTCCATTCTAGTGTGAAGGTATGAATGACCTGCTATTTATATAGCATCCCTGGGCATAGACATAGCAAAAGGAGCCATTTCTAACAATTTTGAAAAGGAGGCTCAAGGTGTAATGTTATAAGTGGGTATGGTCTATTTACAACCATGCCCACATATTAATTGATGTAGCTGTGATAAGATTGTCTAGTTTTGACATGATGAAGCCAGTATCTAGAAAAGTCTCAATAGCAATGGAACAGTGAGGAAATGTATCACAGTGATACAAATTATATTACAATAGAAAACATTGGAACATTGTTTGGGGGGCTGAGCTCCCTAAAATGAGCAAAGACTTTAAGAAGGGGAGCTCCACCCCTTTGATCCTCCTAGAAATCGCCCCTTTGTAGGAACTGGTCAGATGACAAGGTATAACATCTCCACACCTGGGAAATTTTTGCAAAAGTCACATGAATTCCTTATGAATAGGCCAGATTTGAATTTTGCCTTGCTTAGGGGATTTATAGGTGAGGTCACTTGTGCATGTGTGTTGTAGCTTTTCAGCCATGCAACTATACATGTGCATATGTATGTGCTAGAATGTTAGTGTGCAGACCCATGCTCTTTGCGCTTGCATGTAGTCAAAATTGAAATTAGCCAATGATAAATATGAAAACTGCTCTTACATTAGCAACACAGACCACACCTATGCATGTGTCAAATCTTGCATGTGTAGGTGCTATGTCCCTTGCTATGGGCTGTCAGGCAAGGTTGTAGCCACATAATTCTTGCAAAATGATTCTACCTGCCAGGCGAATTTCTATGATATCAAACAACTCCCTACCCACTATTCAAAATTTGCAATCTGGCAAATAGGTATTGTGCTTGATCACACCCTAATCTTACTCTCTGCTTGAAAATATGCTGCAAGATTACTGAGGTTAATGGTGCCAGCTTATTTTCTGATAGCTGTAGATCATGTGTGCAGTGGAATGTGACAGCCACTGCCCTACCTATTGGCCACCATTGCTTTTGCGTTACTAGAAATGCGGTTCTAGTACCATGAACAGTGTTATAACCCAAATGAGATACTGCCTCAAAATACCTGCTTTAAAACCTAAATGCCCCATTTTACTCATGTTACTTTTCAATCCAAGACATTGCTCATGTTTCAGAAGACCTTGACCTGATAAAAGCACAATTACTTTAAGATATCCCCCATCAATAACCACTCTCTGCAATCTTTTCCATCTTTACACTATTAATCTGAACTATTTGCCAAATCCAGGAAGTCCAGCTTTTGGAAAGAAATAAAATACAGTCACTGAAACTCTCTATATTGCCAGAGGGTGCTTTGATTCTGAATAATATACTTACCCAGTGAACAACATTGCGCAAAATCCAGATGCTGGTTGCTATTCATAAGAAGTGGGGTACTAGAAATGCAATAATAGTACTGCCGAGCACTCTACCTATTGTTCTGCAGAGAGTTACATGACTTCAGTTGTTCAAAAAAGCAATAGATTATGGGAAGGCAGTTCTAGAATCTGAGACCTAGTACAGCAGCTTCAACAGAAACAAAACTGTCAATCATTGATCACAATGGGATTTCGAAACAAAGCAAAGAAATTATTCTGATATCTGCTCTGGCACCAGCCAAGCCTTTTCACTATATAAAATGTAAACATATTGAAAATGTTTTGTACAGCAAATAAAGTGGTACTAGACTAGTAAAGTTAATATTGCTGTGCACTGCCACTGCTTCTGTGATATTCTATATACCATGTTGTTTTAGCCAATACAGTGATTTTATTTCTTGTTCCAGTTGGCGTACGAAGCAGAATTGTCGATTTTTAAGAGTGTCACACCCTGACCTCCACATAGGATCAACTGTAACACTGAATAATGGAATTGAAATGCCAAGATTTGGCCTTGGAGTGTACAAGTCAAGCCCAGGAACAGAAACAAAGCAGGCAGTGCGATGGGCAATACAAAGTGGCTACTGCATGATTGACACTGCATCCAAGTATGCCAATGAACATGATGTGGGAGCAGTTATAGGTGAAGCAAACTTACCAAGAAGCTCCATATTTGTTGTGACAAAAGTTTGGGATGATATGCATGGATATGATGATACCATTTTATCATTGAGGAACAGTTTAAAAAAACTTAGTCTTACCTATGTTGATCTGTTTTTAATTCATTCACCAATTGGTGGCAAGATAGTTGACACCTGGAGAGCTATGATACGACTCATGGAGGAGGGCTATACAAGGTAGTATCAAGTTTGTTACAACAGTATTTTCCATGTTGTGCCTCACTGATGAAGTATGTCTTGTGTGAAGCATTTTCAGCCCATATGCATCTTAAATAATACTAGGCAACCTTCTGAGAATTATTCTAGAACCTTTGTATAGGCTGCATCCATGCATAGGCTGCACCCTAACTTCATGAAAATCCTTATTGGAGGAAAAATTGATTAAGGTTTGTTCATGTACTCAAGCTCTGCAATGTTTGGAATGATTTTACACATCTGCTGGATAGGCTCTATTAAAGGAAAGACCAGATTTTAAACAAAATATTTACTGAAATTATTCTTTGTTGAACCTTTCACCAAGATACAGTTTAAAGTCATTCTTGACCTCTTCATCTTCTAACACATTTTTGTGAACATGGAATTTCCTGTTCAGCAATGTGATTCCCATTTTCACATAACATTACTTTATGCTTAAACCTAGCTGTATTTGAAATATGGGTGATACTTTGACAATAAGGGAAACTGAAAATTAGAAGTTACACTTGTCAAATGGTGATACATAAATGGGTATATCAGGTAATGATTGCTTGTTTTTCAATTGTTGATCATGGCACCAAACAGCTGTTCACGAGCAAGGAATTAATGTGTTCATAAGGAATCACTCTTTGTTCTTAGCTCTTTCAATTTTCTAACAACTGTCAAAATTTTGCTTTCCTATTATGTGTTGTAATATTTTCACAACTGACTCTGTGAAATTTTTCAGACCAGCAAATGGAAGTATACTTTGAAATATCATATTCATGTGAAATGTCTTATAGGTCAAGGATAAATGCAACAAAGTGAGAATTGGGTGATTGCCACTTTTGCTCATCTGAAAGTGCCAGAAGGGGAGGGTGGTCCTTTTTGAGTAACATGCTCTTTGGCACCTAATAATAAGGGGTATAATAATGAGGGGGTTGATATTTTGCTAAAATACATAAATATTGAGGTGTTAATAAATGGAAATGGGTACAGTTTATCCACAATCACTCTAACAGGGGGTTCATAATAGTGTGGGGGCTCAATGTTCAATATGGGGACCCAAAGTTTCAAAATTATTGTAATTGGTTAATGCCAAAATTTTATAACACCAATTAGTTATTACTTATTTTTGTTGCATTTCCACAAGTGTTTGCTTGTTGCCATCTTGTATAGTATGTTTTGATTTCTTTATTTGTTAATATTGATTTATGTTCAAAAAACCAGTGTATTTTATTTACTTATCCTTTTTATGAAATTTAAAATTTTTTGCTGGAGTGGAGTGTAAGGAAAATGGGGGGATGGATTATCTTCAAGATTGCTTTGTTGGGGACATTTTAATAAACAGAAATGAGTGGTAAAATTTTCAAAGCTTTGCAATTGGAGGTGCCCTCTACTATTTGATGCCATAGGGTAATTCACTATCTCCACAACTTATGGTAGTAAAGTTATCTTTAGTGCTATCAAAAATTAAGATGTAACTGTATGCCAGTGCCTCTATAGTATTTTTTACCTCGCTTCCCATCAACAAAGAAAATATTTTGCTCCCCCCCCACTTTCTGTCAATAAGACCATTAGCTTTACATATTGTATGTTTGTACCTGTTCATTGGGGGTCTTTCTAATCCCCTCTATCATTGCATCACCCCCAAGGGGGCACACCCTAGTATTTGAGGAGTGCTGCTGTAAGCCCACTTTTGCAAAGAACCTACTTGAAAGGAAAGCTGTGCTTTTTGCATGTCTAATCAAGCTAGACACTTTCATGTGATCCAGCATTTCTTTTGGTGCCTTCTGAGGGTTTGTAACCATTTATCATGATTGGTTTTCAGGTCCATTGGAGTGTCAAATTTTGGAATACACCATCTAGCTGCATTGTCAAAATACTCCAATGTGCCTCCAGCTGTTAATCAAATTGAGCTCCATCCATTTAACCAGGAAAGGGCAGTTGCCTGTTACTGCAGAGAAAATGACATTAAGCTAATGGCTTACTCTCCATTAACAAGAGGACTCAAATTAGAGCATCCTGTTTTGGTGGCTATTGCAAGAAAACATAGAAAAACTTGTGCCAATGTGCTAGTGAGGTGGAGTCTACAGAAAGATATGATTTGCATACCAAAATCTGTAAAGGAAGTACACATCAAAGAAAACCGACATGTATTTGATTTTCATCTAGATGAGGTTGACATGAAGCAATTAGATCTCCTAGAAGAAAATTTCCGAACTGGCCAAGACAGGCTCAATGAAGAATGGAAGCCGTAATGTTGTTTTGGGTGATATTTTTCTAGATATTGAATTTAGGTTTGGGCTCAAAACTTGACCCCACTTAATAGCAGTAAATTTGTCCGTATCCAATTAGCTACTTCTTTTAGCATGAATTATTTAATAAACTTTTGGGTCATATTTTGAATGTAAATAGCTCTACTTTAGTTGTTTTTGTGAGAATTCTACAGGAGAGTTTGTTCTTGGTTGAATTTTACCCCAAGGTGTGTAGGAGAGTTATTGATAAGATATTGATAGAAGAGCCCTTTACAGTGACTTACACATTGCTTGGAGAATGCTCGAGAAAGGAGAGCATGCTGGAAAAAATAGTGCCAATAACTATTGCTAAATTGGCTTCTAACTGCTATTAGGGCATAAGCGCAAGAGAAGCCAATGTTTGTGGTGTGGATTATAAATATTAGGGTCTTGAGGGTTTAGATTTTCTAAAGGACTACTTCTGTCTGTAGAATTACAGTAGCTGATCAATTTTCTCAATTGATCTAGGATAAGCAGGTTCAACTATTTTTAGCATTTAGTGTTCACCTGTAGGTCACCACAGGTTAAGCTTTCGTCAAGTTAACTGCATTTATACAAATACTATGTCTACAAAAACTCTGTGAAAAATACGTTTCCTCAAAAAAGGTGCATCAGTTTTTGACCAAGTGCATTGTCAATATAGGAAATATACATACGACCTAGGTTACAGACGTGTAACCACCACCTTGCCTTCATTTCTGGAAGGTTTATAAAGTCACTCCTATAGAGAACTGGGGAGGACATGAATCGTCACTCACCCTGTGGTACTGTTCATTTATACAGGTGCTTTTTGTCTTTTTTCAAGCTGCATTATAATGTTGAAGTCCAAAAATGCAGATCTCGCTAAATAGGTAATCTGTATTTGGCTGGCTTACAATGGTCGTTAATTAAAAATAAAAGAAAAATAAAATATGTAAATGCATAATAGATCATGATCAAAGAAAATACACACTATATGTAATTCAGTACAGAAGCTGTATCAATATCAATTAGCATGATGAATAACTGAGAAACTCTGGGGTTGCGCTGTGGTTTGTTCTCATGCAGAAAATATAGTAAGTCTTGCAGAAATGCAGAAAATATAGTAGTGCATAATAATGGTAATTCTAATAATAATAGAACATATTTTTAGTGGATAGCCATTAATCATTTATCTAAAAGCGAAAAATGCTTTACAACAGGGTCCACTGTTATAATTAATTGAAATCCCAAGCTTAAAAGATCAACCACATGTAGCACAGCATCATCTACATAAAGGTATCTCATGCACCCGACAATTGATGTTAAGTTGTTGATATATATCAAAAATAAAATTGGTCTAAGCGCTGAACTCTAAGGGACTCCAAATGGCTTCGCAGACAGTTCTTCTGAGTACTTGTTGTTGATAGCTGTTAGTTGTGTTCAAATGTTAAGAAATTATTCAAACCATCAGATTCAGAGTCTTTGTTCCAAGGAGTAACATTTTTTCAGCATCAGATACGGTGCTTATATCTTTTGGACCAGTGTTCTTGGCAGTTATTTCCTTCAAGTCTTTTGCATTCTCCTCCACCTGACAGTGTAAAGTGCATAAGCACAAAGTGTTACGCTAAACAAGATTAAACTTGGGAAGTCTCGGTGATCAACTGAAAACTGCAAATCAAGCTTACGTAATGAGGTAAGCGCAAATTATGTGCCAATCTAGAAGGAAGAGAATCGGTACAGAGACAATTTTTGAATTAGGAGATATCCTCAAAGATCACTAGGGTTGTAGAGTTTATAGATAGAGAATTGTTCGTTGGCTGAGGACAGCTTGGGATGACCTGGGAAACTATTTTTCAATTTTTATTTCATTTTCCATTTACATAGACATTATTTGCATGAATTTTTTTCGGTCCAGTGCTGAACCTCCTAACCTTTTCACCATCCCACCATCGGACTATTTTTGAAAATTTCGTTGAAGAAGTTTTCGTGCTCATATCTCTTCCACATGGACATGAAAGGAAGGTGTCGAAAGTTGAATGGTGATAAATGCTAGTCAATTACTAAGATAGACTTTTGAAGAATAACCAGCAAATCATGCATTGCATTTTGTACACATACAATTGGAAATTTAGAAAATGCATGAGTTTATCTACTTTCTTAGGTCACAAAAACCCAGTATGCAACTATCTTAATCTATTGAGCAGTCGAGCATTACGCTTTTAAAACCACTTTCTGCTAAAAATCATATATTTAGGAGAAGTAGTACTTTAACAAAGATTGTCCTCAATTTATGTAATGTCTTATGTTACCCATAGGGACATTTTCCTTAGGAAGACCATGCTCCTTAGCTGATGTCTAGAATCCCTTCACATGCAAAGTTGTTACTTCCATTGCTCTTCTACAGTAAGACACGTGTGGAATCTCTTCGGGCCAGGCAAAGGAATCGAATTGCACGTATTTATAACGAGTGGAGCGGGACTGGACTGTGCATCTTTGTCCACCTTGTGAAATGGGCGACTGAACGGCATACGCGAGTTTGACTGTACGCTACTCTCTATGCGTCGTTGGGTTGGATGTTATCATCTCCACCACGTTGCACGTTGGAAGGATTGTCCTACTCAGAGAGAAGATCAGTGATGAAAAAAGCTTTATCCTACTTTGCAAAGGGGCATTTTATAACATTCTATAGAAAGTCATTTCTAGACTCTTACATCCGCAGACTCCAAGTCTTCTTTCTATCAGTTCAATTCAGTTCTGTTTGTTTCATTCACGTGTCCATTCCATGTTTTACTAACAGCACTTCATGTTCTCCCTCGCTCATTGCCAACTAATTTTTACTTACATAAAACGAGCTATGGCCAGTGGTGATTTCTAAAAATTTTAACAAGGGGGGCTCTAGGCACAACCACGCCCATAGTTTTGGTGTGGCCCATCTATGACCACCCCCATGTTTCAAAGATGGAAACATGATAATTTAGTTTAATACTGATATAGTATAGTCAACAATAAGAAATGCCTCAATAGCCATATAGCAGTGCACAATTGATCATAGCACTTTGGAAGCAAGGCCAATAACCTCTGAAAAGCCAAGCCAATGCAAGAGTTTAGGGGGGCTGAGCCCCCCAAAATGAGCAGAAATTTTAACAATGGGGGCTGAGCCCACCCTAGAAATCACCCCTGACTAAGGCTCGGCCTTTGCATAGGCATTGTGTAAAGAAAATTGACGTTTTGGTATGGAAAAATTGCTCTCCATGAGCGGACTAAAGCTGAAAGTGGCTTTCCTTGAAAAATGCCAATAACGTTGGCTTACATCTGGGATGGGCAAACTACGGCCTTCCAAATAATTTTTGCAGACCGCCAATAACTTTTCAGAATTGGCGTGAGTTGTTGTGGGAATTTCAATTCTTGGATTTGCTTTCTCGCTGCAAAGATAGTGCGTAGATGACGACCTTGTTAGGGAAAGTATTACTTTTACATCCTGAGTGCTATTTAGGTTGCCAAAATTTGAAGTAGACTGTCTTTTTCTTGGTGTCCTAGCGTGAGATTGTTTTGTTTGTAATATTACCTTCCATTCAAAAAGGAAGGCTTGACCTAGTCTTTTCCTTTTCATTGTAATTCTTCAAAATACGATGTAAACAGGTTGAAGGATCAGCCTCTCCTTCTCAGCATGAGTATCAATGATGAAACAAATGCATACTTAACTGCAATTGGGCATTTTCCGACGTTCTAGAGAGCGTTACCAAAAAATTTTTCTGGAGGCAAGCCCCCAGGCCTCCATTTTCCAGCACAATGGCCATGGTTTCCTACATGAGATTTAATCAATCACCAAGATCTGCGATATGTAAGGGGTTCCCAACTCTGAATTGAACTTCTACATCTATATTGATCATTCAGTTGTCAAAGGGCCTGCATTTTGCAAGAAAAGTCAGGCATAGATCATGGATTTTGCATAGGTAGAAATCAGCGGTCACCCTAAATGCGGCCCTTTAAAACTTGGGACCTGTGAATGTGGCCCTTGCTCTGAAAAGTTTGCTCACCCCTTGCATGGATTATTTGCATTGGTATACACTATGATGATGATACATTTCCTAGTCCTCAATGTGAGTCCTGATACGCCCCAAAAATTTTGTGCAGCTCCACCTCTATACATTTGACTAATACTTTTAGGTTTTACCTACAAAAACTTACCACCATGTAATCTGAGGCAATCCCAAGCCAAGAATCATTTGTTAAGCTTATTTCAAATAGAAGCCTGGCTTCTTGACCACCATAAAAAAAGAAAATGTACATTGGTACTATAATACAAGAATTATCAACACCCTCCAGGGACACGAATGTAGGCGATTCCATTTGTTATGAATTACGTCTTGGGAGCCCTTGTGTAATAGTTTGGGTTTCCTTTCACTGGGTCTGTAACCATAATGGCGCTAATAGAGTTTTAAGATAATTAGGCCCAGAGAGCTTGCAAGATTGGCTTATCAGATGAAATTTTAATGACATTTCATAGCATATTTTGACTGCATTGAATCTTCCCACGCCACACCATGATTTCTGGTTGCCGTGATCAATGCATAGGCATCCACTTGTGTTTTTGCGAATTGTAATCATTGACACTGATTCAAGGCCCTTGCTTCCTACATCTTTCAGACTGTGTGGCTTACCACAAATTCAAATGGAATTGAATAGCAATAATGAATATACTTATTTATGTATATAAATATACATATGTACATATATTTATTAGTTCTCTCTAAGTAGCACCTCCTATCGCTTTCACTGTATGTAGTACCAATATCCATTGAACCAATGCAGTTATTTACCTGCATTGAAATAATCATCAAGCGTATTTCCCAGCCTTAAATTTTCCTTCAATTTGGCTATTTTAGATGGACGTAAACAATCTATTAGGAATATCATATCACTTATCGATATACTACCATCTTCTATCAAATTGCGGTATTGTGGTGATAAATACAACATTGGATTAGCTTGTTTATCTCAATGTGAAATTTAACGGTACCCGCAATCACGAATTTCGTACGCTGCCATTTCTCGCTTGGAAATATCTGTTTTTCTCTTAAGGGGGATGTGTTGTAAATTATAATGTTTGCTTTAAGCCTTTGCGTCTCAATTACTTTTGCATAAGGAACTTCTCTTGCAATGAAACCCAATCTTTTGTCCGCTTTGGACAGAAGAATTGATGGTAAATTCTCTATCTGTCTTTGTGCATAGCTTTAACGACAGCTGTAAAGCAAAACGTCTCCTGGGAATTGAAAGATAATTTGCTTGTTTACATTAGGGAACAGCAAATCACATGCCTTCACACTGTTGTTAAGAACAGAATTAAAAAATTTTATGCAATATTGCCTAGCTAGTATTTGAAAAGACCCGGAGATTTGGGCAAACAAACTTTACTGTTCAATCGTAAAAGATAATTTGGCCAACAGGTCAACTGACATTTGCGGAGGAAAAATTGGGAGCTGGTTATTGTATTTTTGATCGCCCTAACGTCAATGCTGAATTCATGTAAGGCACGCTGTTATGCATACGTAGCGAATTTGATGGCCATGTTAGCCAAGGTTCTCTCTTTTCTTGTTAGATAGAGAGTTGAAGTCTGTGACTCAAAGCTCGTCGTTCAAAACAGAATAATTTACTAGAAACTTCCTCCTATAAATCGTTAAGAGATTCTTGTGCTAGTGTAGTCACACATCTTCGAGATACATTAGACACAATTTCGAAAAGTTTGATTGCTGTGGAATTGCGCTATGCAACAAAATGTAATTTCCTACTGGTAGCACGAAGGCCATACAAGCTAGCTGCAGAAAATTCGAACCCCTCGCTTTATAAGCTTTTCAATTAATTCCAATTTGACAATAAACCAGTTGTGTTCTGGAGTACTTTGCTCATTCGGCACAGTCCATAAATATAAATCCAATTTGGCATTGATTTGAAACGTACAAAAATAGCTTAAGCTACAATGGCGGGAAATTGATGCTTAAAATAGCGCCAATTAAATAAAATATATTAAAGAACATTGGAAATTATTGAACCAGGCATGTAAACAATATCCTGAACACAATCGCTGAGGATTTCTTGAACCTATAAGGAACATGCTGCTTCGATATCTAGAAGCATCTGTCCTTTAAGATTAATATTTCATGAGTTGCCATAAACACGGCATTTTATATAGGGGCATGTTTTAATCATGTGTACCACAACAAATAGAACTTGTAGTCACTAGAACATTCTTTGGACCGTGGAATACACTGGAGGGTTCGCGCTTCTTTTTTGCATTGATTTCGTTTAGTGTGATTTCTCACATCGAATTCCCAAATCGCAACTGATAATGAAGTCGCACGTGATTTAGAGTCTTCATATGAAAGTAACAGCAACTGGTAAAGCTATTCTTGTTTGCTTTGAATGGACGTCGCTGATCGAGATTTTTTTAGCGATCTAGCTGTAAACAACTGGTTTCAGGCCTTCCTATAAAATAGCACCTCAATGATGAAGCACTCACTGAAGTCGGCGTGATAGATCAATAGATTTGAAGAGTTATTGCAATTCCATAGTACAAGGTTTGATATATTCTATACTTACATATGTATTACAAAAGGATTCATTCTCTGTCAGTGAAATGTGCAGATGTTAGTAAGAAAAATTATGAAATAATAATAGTAACCGATGAATACATTAATCGAAATAACTGCTACTATGTCAATCTGAGTTAATATATGAAGCAAGCGCATTTCTGATGTTAAGCAAAATTTCTAACTAGGCATGTTGCTGTACATTGGGCAGTGACAGCAGAAAAGTGTTCTAAACGAGACTTGAAAAAGTGAGCTTGTCTTGCTATTTTCCTACTAAAAAGGTAGATATATTTACATCGAACATACTTTTGTACAATAATCCTTTTAGAAATCCTGAAAGTTCACCACAAAGGATTTTGTATTAAATATACATTAAGCTCTAAGAAGGTCCCCCAAAAAATGCTGTTAAGACAGAAATTGGAAGTAGATGCCTAAACCAGAGAAATTGTGACTGTAAATGCTTATTGAAGAACCACCACGGGAAGAAATGCAAAAGCATCTTATTTTTTCGTATTGCATAGAAAAGAATAATTCATAGCATTAGTGAATGGAGTGTGATCAACTTCTAACTTAAGAAGAACGCAGATTTCGAAGCTCGCTTATCTGTATTATCAACATAATTCGATGTTTATGTTGGAGAAACTCAGCTTTCAAAGAACTTAATCCTTGATTTCAGCTACAAGCAGCAGAACTTGTCAAAATCCTGGGACCGTTCACATCCATACTAGCTTATTTCTCTCCATCTCTGCATGATAAATATTGATTTTTCGTCAAGATAAGTCAAAGTTAGCAGAGAGATTACGTACTTCGATTACAAAGTTTCCCAAAAAGCATCTTTGGTGGCAACTGGAAATCTAACGTTTGATAGTAGTACGAACAACCATTCTTCATTGAGTGAATATTTTGGCTGGATGGGACGACAATGAGCATTGGAATTTTGCAAATTAAAAAGTGTGTCATGAGAGAATAGCTGAACAAGATTATTTGGAAAAAAGAGTTGGTCATGTACCCTTGATCTAAGATGTTTTTCGCACCAGGTGCATACAGCTCAGCATTTTTCAACAGCCTTGAGAAAGACAAGAAAGCACCAGTTGTTTTAGGAGCTGGCTGCTTGAAGTTAAGACCACTTGAGAAGGATAAATTCAAGACAGTACATTCCCTTTACAAAACGTCTGAAGAAGCTGTTTCATTTGAATTTGTTCGTAAACCTGGATGGTTTATACGATCATTGAACACAGAACTGGTCATTGAAAGACATAGCAAGAATGCTGAATACTGTAAGTTAACCATTCACTTTACACCTGAAGCTGCATCACCCAAGAAAACTCAATCTCAACAATCTGTAGCTAACTTATTTAAAAACAATCTGTAGCTAACTTATTTAAATCTGATTCTAGAGAGCAGAAAATTGCTGAATTCAATAAATTCTTACTACCTACTAAAAAGCCTGTTTCAATACACGTTTTTTTTATAAGAAAATCAATTTTCTTAACTTTTCCCGAAATTGAGCCTCAGATTTTCCTAAAGTTTTCTTAACTGTGCTGAAATAAACTGGCTAGAGTGGTTTACACTTTCGTTAATACTATTGTATATTTGAACTTGAATTCCATCTTTAACATTTTGAATGCAATAACGACAAAATTACCGATTTTTTGCCTATAAAAACACTGAATTTTGGAGTTTGAGCCTCGTGATTTTCTTACGATTTTCTTAAGATTTTGACGATTTGAGCTTCATTTTCTTATAAACTTTTTTCTTATAAAAAAATCGTGTATCACTGATAAGTACTTCGAATGGTATGTTATCTTAAGGTCGCATAATGAAAACAAGAATTCACTCTTTCTTTTCCTCAATCATATTTTCTAAGAATTCGCTAGTTCTTTGCATCAACCATAATTTTTAATCACTGAATGATGCTTTATCCTTCCAATTTTTAAACGGTGTTTGGCAAAATCAAAAGGTTCAGTAGAGTTCTGAAAACATTAAATTTACTAACGTTTATTTTTTCTACAAGGCTATTTTAAAGCCATATTTACTAGATTTCCTTACTTTACGTCATATTCACTTATAGTTCTGGAATCCCACTTCTCTCTTCAAATTGGATGATGCCATAGTCCACTTTTTTTATACCTTTAGTAAGTCAACATATGGAATAGAATTAGTACGACATTATCTTTACATATTTTTGCAGTAAAAGACTCATCCTTTTTCCCACTATATGACCTCTGGTTTCCGGATTTTGTTTCGTTTGAATCTGTTCAAAAAGCTGGCTACTATCTACGAATGAAGGATGGCAGATTATATTTACACCATTATGATGGAACAAGAGAGTTCAAAGAGGAAGCAAGCTTCAACATGGGATCAAAAGCTAGTATGTATATGATATTGTCATTACAAATCACCTCAATAAGTCCATTCTCTAGGATGAAAATAATTGCTACAACTTTTCAGTAGAGCAGTGATTGAAAAATAGGGTTTTGCGATCCTCGAAAGATCGCGTAAGACTGCTGCTGGACAGCGTGAAGAATATTCTCTAAAGCAATGCTTATTTAGTTCATTATTCTATTGGCTTTTTTACTACCGTCGATGGTTCATTTAGAGAGAATTCATTCAGCATGTAACATATATTGCTCTAAGAGATCCTGATTCAAACATGTATGCTGTAATTAGCCGCCATATAGATTAATTTGAAATGTTGAAATGAACCAATGGTGCAGTAATGCTAATATATTCTCATATTTCTGGCCTATTGCTAATGCAGAATACAGAACTTTAAGAATTTTGCTTGAATGGAGCTGGTTCTAATTCTTCACATGTTGACAACATGGGCTCCGTTACAAGGTGAAAGCTATAGTTCTCTGAATTCAGGTCAACATTCAGCAGTGCTGATCTAAATGTCGATCAAACTCACTTCCAAGTTGGCAACTTCGTGCCGGCCTCGTTTCACAAAACTTTGACATTGTGCACGCACTTCCACAATGATATAGAATCACTATTGTTGTGAGAGAAGCAAGTTGACTCAAGTGGAGATACTGTCAAAAAGGAATGTTCTTAACAGGACTCAGTATGGGAAATCATCCGAGTAGTGGATACAAATGATTATATTTTGGAAAATTTGCAGACATTCGACCGGCTGTGATTGGCACTTGCGTGCCCTCCTCTTCTTCTTTAAATTCAGAGGACTGAAACTATCAGCTTGATGTGAGCCAAAGCTAACGCTTAACAAAGAATGCCGTTGAGCAGTAGCTTAGTTCATAGAATTGCTCTCTGATTGTAATTTAGCAATTCCATTTCCTTGATCTGAGCGTGCTTTGTCACTATTACTATGCACAAACAATGTCTACACTTTTTATATCAAAAGATCGTCGCCAAGACTCCTTCTATATCTTATAACAAACATTATTTATTTTTCCACATCAAGGGATTCTGTGCTATAGTTCAGACGGTCTAGACAACACATTCAGGAAGAAGCTGAAATTCACAGATAGTGAAAGCAGGTGTGGATCTGAATGCATTTGTAGTGAATGCTGTAGTGTGGTATCTTTTCAAATTTATGAAGATTCTGCCCACAGCTGTGAAGATTGTACACGTGAGGATGGTTCAGCCAATCCCAGGAGGATCACTTGTCTTTATAGATAGAGCAGTAGCAAGTTGAGAATATGGGAAATCGGTAATTTTTGTGAAAACTAGCCTTTATTCGTGTATCTTCAGAAGAGAGAAGAAGATGCAATAATAAAGTGATAATAAAGCTTTGTTAATAAACACGAATAGACTTGCAAACTTCCTTGTTAAATCAAATTTTGTACAATGCAATCACACTCTCTAGTACTATTTCCTTTATGCATAAATACAGAAAGATATAAAATTCAAACATTATGAGCAGCTAGATTTAATAATTTCTAATTGGAAATCTAGACAACAGTAGTAGGTATCAAAAGGGAATTGCTAGAAATTTCAGGGCTATTTAGATGTAACTCTTGAAGTAACTTTGCAAGTGGTGGACGCAAAACTATGAGGGAAATTACAACTATAGAACAGTGTTTTCATTCCATACCGGCTACCACGACATCATCTACATATTCACCAATCAGATTAAAAAGTTGTACCCACTCTTCTTTTCTCATATTAATCAGTGCTTCGCTTAGAAACGTAATATATGTTGACATGAAGGTGGATTACTTCAAACCACCTATTGCATCAATTAAATATTCATAGAGTAGTTGCTTCCATAAGATTTTCTGAATGAATGGCTCGCCTAATCGCATTCATTTTTTCTTACAATTAACTATGCTACGCCCAAGGAAGGGCCGTATTCTGTGACGCCTTAGACTTGTATAACACATTATCCTCACTAAATACAGCAAATTTGTTTGCTATATGCAGTCTTTGATCTACAATATTGAATGTTGTCACGGGGAGTAAACAAAATGGTTGTTTTGAAAACACTTGATCAATTTCTGCAACCTTTTTTGTGCTAGAAACATGCAATGCACTTGTGAAATTGTGGTTGTTAGGCTTTTAGCTTGATTTGTACTTTGTACTAATCAGTAATCAGTTTTCATTTGCTAAAACGAATAGTTTCTAATAATATGAAAGTATTTTCTGTCAAAGCTTGAACTTTTGTTTGTAAATTCAATCAATAATTAGCATGGTGGTGACTTCTGTCCTACTCTTATTACGGTGCTTCATTTGCTAATATCGAAGTTCAATTATATGTTATCTTATACGTTCGAAATTGTTTGGTTATCATAACATTGCGATACGACACGGTACTACATTGGTATATAAGGCCAATAAAATGAACTTTCTGAAGATAGCTGCGATGTTTTTAGGTCAATGGCTTTCAATGAAATTATAGCGAACAGCTGCGGCCTAGTAGTATTATATTTGATTCAGACTAACATGAATTAGGTTCAAATCCTAAAAGTTGAAGTTCAATGGAATCAGGAAGGTAAAATGCTCTACTCAAAATTAAATTCTCTCATAAGAACCTTTCATGTTCAAAGAATAGCCGGGAATGCGACTTCAATTACGCATACACACGAGCTCACACACCCATGAACGCATACATAAAGACATATATTGCTCAAGATATTCATGGCAAACGATTTTAACTGAATAAATAGGTCATGCTGTTACAATCTCTAATACATTATTTTAAAATGACTTTTGGTATAATAACTTTCATAAATTATTGACAGCATACGTTACTGTTCCCTGTCACTGATTATTGGTTCACAATTATTGGGTAGTGTAATCCTTGATAGTATAAACTATGACAGACAGCTAATGAGTTGATTGAACCATTGCTTCAAACAATTTTGGCTGCCTGAACAAAGTGCTTACTATAAGATACCAATGTGCTCTCTTAAATTGCAAAAAATTATACTAGAACCCACACATTTGCGTCATGGACAAGCGACAAAAATTACGCCGATTTGATAGGAGGCTGTAGTGTAGAAGATCAAAATGGAATAGTATTCTTCTCTCTTATAGCATACGCATAGTATCCTACATCAAATAAACGCTCTACCTTCAGCCTGGGTGTTTCCTAACGATTACAAAATCCAATCTCAGATGTTTTTCATCTGCTTCCTAAATTCATGAAGTTTCAAACAACTATAGTAATCCATTTTAGACAACTGTGATACAGGAAATAGATTTCTCAGATTCTGTGAAGCATGTTAAGGATGTTTTTTTCCATTTTGCTAGAGATGCATGAGAAGTGTTCTTGTGGAACAGTTTTTTCAAGTTAGCATTTGAAATTAAGCTTGTTTTGTTTCTTAAATGTCTCTTAATTTTGTCCAATTTCAACCCAATGTTTTTGATAAACATGCTAATTTTGAAAAAAAATTCAATGTGCAATACCTTTTGTGCTAGTGATCCAATTGCAAGTGCATATTATGAATTCAAGCTTTGAAAATATTGCGTGTAGCTATTGCTTTCCCATAATGCTGAATTTGAAATTTTTTCGGCATATTCTCTAGCTTTCCTGGCAAATTTACGGTCATACCTGCTTAGCTAAAGTATTCAAGGATATTACACTTGTCTCTCATTAAGTGGTGCAGTAACTCAACAGTGCTGGTGATAATGTAACAAAATTATAACGACAATGATACAGGCTTCTATAGTTTATAGCTAATGGTATTCTAAATCAAAATAGATTTTTCAAGCATTTTTAAATTGAAATGGCCTAGCTATTGTGCTTACCATCCCTAAACATTTCATTTACAAAAGTATGTAAACTTCTCTCCCGAAGTCAAACTTCATTCTCTATATCGGCCAAATACTACAGAAAGTAAGTGATTTAGGTGATTTGTAATCAATCCGGCTTCTTGCCATCTCTTACTTTTACTCAGGCCTACTCTATTAACTTTTAACATAAAGAATTTATTGCCTTCTAAATAGAATGCATGTCCTTGAGTAAAGCTAAAAGTTATGATTAAAGTCTCAAAGTACTAAATCTATTAAACAGGCACGACGCCACCAAACAAAAGTGGAGGTTGGATAGAAAGTAGGGAGCTGGAAGACAGTAAAAGAATTGCTATCTGTGGAACAATTGTCTTTTCAACGTCACTGACTGCCAAATAGTATAGGGCTGAAGCTCCCAAGTCCCCCCAGTGGTGCCGTGCTTGTTACATCCTAAGAAAATGTTGATCAACCTCAGAACTGGATTAACACCTCTATGCTTCCTTAGGAATTTTGGAGATATGCTTCCCCTCTCTTATACAGCCTAGACTACATTTGGGAAGGCACTTAAACAATTGTGCCTACGACTAGTGTCGATACACCGCAATTAGGGCCAATGATGAACTAACACCAGAGGTAACAGGAAGCTTTGGTTTCCCAAGAGGTACCCGAAAGTAAAAATGAAAGGCTTATTGTTTCATTTTTGTGTGTTTGACATCATTCATGTCACTATCAAATCTCTAAGTATTTCCTACCATCCATTTTGTCTCTTTGCATCTGTTGAGTGCTAAATTGAGGGTATTTTATGAAGTTCTATTCTTGAATAAGCATTTAACTAATCCTTTTGAACACCTTGATAAAGGAAATTTGCATGCCCAGATGGTGTGATAATAAAATGGAAAGTTTTTTCTTGATATTCTTCACACAAGAAAGTCAAAGATGCATGTAGAGGAAACTACAGGACTTTTTACTACGGCCTATTTCTACAAACTTTTCAAATCATCACACGTAGATGTCTCCATTTCTAGCAGACAGACTCACGATCTGTTTCCCTTTCTTTGCACAAGCTTTTAGTTGGAGAAGATCCTCTACTGCGTGTAACTTCAACCCATGGACAGTTACGCCTTGCAGTACCAGTATTACTGGTGTTACCGTTTGTCCTGGCTAGTTGGTTGTTCTGTGCCTTGAATCTCATGTGCCTTGTGAACAAATGGACTGACCATATAAAGCTTGCCAGCACAGTATAGGCAACGAAGCTGGTAAAATTGAAGGCAAATCTCAGTGCTTTGTCTTTCTGTGAGTTGGGCTTGATGCTTTCGTTCAGATGCATCTCTGTGTTGCCAATCGAGAAGAAGAGATTTGCCGTATAGAAGGTAGCATCTAGAAACTTCCAGTTCTGTGTCGTCATGAAGACTACTGTCGCTATTTGATATGTTGCTGAGAAGAGTATAAAGTTTATCACGATTGCCTTTAGATGAATATGTGCTGTCAATTGTCGTTTGAAAATTTTCACGTTGATAAAGCGAATAATAGCATAGACAAGAACGTTCAATCGCTTTCCTGTCGCTCTGAATGTCAAAATCGTAATTGGGATGCCAAATGCAACGTAAAATATATATGCTATTTTGCTGTTTCTGTTCTGCAGAATTCTTGTTGTTTGTCCTGGAATGAAGAATGAAAATATTCGCAAATAATTTTCTTCTATTAGCAGGTTGTCTTAGAAGATCTTCCAAAACTTTATAAATGATTCTGAAATTTGACTTTACTGTAATTTTTGCAGCCCTGATAGTTAAGCTGGATAACTTCTCTCATCTGCAATCTTGTCTCTAGCACAAAGTTTAATCTCAGTACTATACACCCGCTGAAGTAGCTTTTCTTGTACTGTAGAGAATTTTCGAGCTGCCTTTGCCTGAACAGTGAGAAACTTCAAAGCTTTCTTTTATCTGTAAACCTCAAGAATCAGCTATAAGCCTTCATATCATATTTAGCAGTATGCTGAGTTGAGTTTTAACTAAACTAATCTGTTGGCAAAAGTTAAAGTTGGCAAATGATTAAAGTAAACAGGAGGAATAAATTGATGTATTTACAACCGTAGTGTACGAATTCATCTACATTATAGACACGAAAGGAGTCAGCTTTCCAAAAAAGTTACCTACTAAGCATATTACTTCTAAATTTCCATTTGTCCTTTTCAAGGGCTTTCTATTTTCTACCTAAAATTACGTCCGTGAATGAGGATGTATGGTGGATTCATAAAGCTTGCCTGGAAGGTCAGTTTTGATAATGGAATTTAAAGTGCACGAGTACATTCTCATAGTTATCAAGTCTAATCTAGTCCAAAACTACTGCATAGAAACCGACTTAGTAAATAATGAAAGTGTCATTTTGAGTTTACTTTTAGAATTCCATGCATTATTCTAAGAATAAGAAACACGACGAATAGAGTCCACATCGTTGCTGTTCTTTTTCCTAAATTCATAAAAAGCTGCGTTTTCCAACCTCAACATTTATAGTTCATGCATTATTGTAGTACATTGAGCAAACATTGGAGCAATCCACGTTTCAAAAATATATCATATAATTAAATTTCATTATTGCATCTTTTGGTTTGAAACATATATTCTGGCTGAGAATGATTTTAACCACGTTGCACAGAAACGTAGGAATCATTGAATACTGAAGAGAGACATAGATCTTGAGGAGGCACTCTCACAGGTAAAGAAGGACAAGCTTGTAAGCTGCAAAGGGATATTTCACATAAAAAGTTGTGATAGTGAGGCCTGTGCCCCTGAGCATTCTCCCCCGGTTCTTACATTCCTGATTTGGCATTTTTAAGTTTGCTTCCATTTAATTTTCCATTTGCAGCTCTCGTATGGTGCGTATAATCTCGCATGGTGTGTATGATCTACTTCCAAGTATAAACTTTATTCTAAACAATAGTAGTAAAATACCAAAGACATTGTATTTAAGCACTGTCAGAAATTAGTCCATATTTCAACCGAAATTGAACCTTATGGAAGAAGAGAAACATGTTTTGAAAAAATAGTTAACGCTAGGCTGTACCTGTTCCTTGACCAGTGAGAATATTAAATGAGAAGTCGGTAGCTTCTATAAAATTCCATAGATCTTCCTTCACCATTGGCTTTTGTTTCCTCAAGTTAATTTTGTTCTCATTTAGATGCTTCGTCAATCTTCTTAGCTAGAGACGAAAAAAGACAATATTAATAATGAGTGAGACGTCGTTGATGCTTTTCTTTTCACTGAATTCACCTATTAAAGCCTTCATTTTTAAATCCCTAGATAATACTGAATTGCTTGTTGTATCTCAAAGAGATAACCGAAAATCATTTGAATCTTCTAAACTATGTAGAAGTATTTCAAGTAGAAAGAGTTTAACTCAAATATAAGAGGAGAATATATTGCAGTAAATTAGGGCTTAAGTTAAATATTGAAGGTCTATATTACTGCTTAAGTTGAAAATTGACGGCCTTTTGCGAAAGCAATCTTGCTCCTCCTTATAACAAATAAATGACTGATCTTCAAACATTATATCTTGATAGTAAAATCAGTACTTCATTCTGTTTATTTATATACCGTAAATTACCAATTAAGCGCCCTGGATTCTTATTTAAAAACAAAGATATTTGGGTGGACGTTTATTCGGACCTAGGTGGTTATGAAGGAAAGGAAAGACAGACACCTAAACATGCATCATTTTATTATGGAATAGATTGAAACAACGCTTCAATCAATCCATCAATACATCATCACCCTCTGTATCACCATCTAAGTGTAAAGTTAAAATTACAGAATGTGTAATATAATAAGTGATGTCAGCAGATAGTATCTTGTTGTGGGAGAATGTAAGCGCATGTGAAGTTGAAAGTCAAAGACAATTGAAAGGTGTTGGTTTGTTTTTGACCCACCCAATATGTACTAGGAGCTAAGTCAGACCTGTGCGTTTATACGAACTGGCACTTATTTGGACCTAGGTACTTGTGAGAAACATTTTTTTCAAACTGGGATTTCATTTGAGAATGGGAGCGTATTTGAGTGCTGGGCGCTTAATCAGTAATCTACGGTATACCCCTTTGAAAAGTATTCCGATTAAGTAATCAATTGAGATGAACTATGCAAATGAGAACGTATAGTCTACTACTTTGGAGTTAAATCTTTTTGATGTTTAAGAAGTGCTTCCTTATGTACAAAATCTTTTTGATGTTTAAGAAGTGTTTCCTTATGTACAAAATCTTTCTGAAGTGTAAGAAGTGTTTCCTTATGTACAAAGTCTTTTAGATGCTTAAGAAGTGCTTCCTTATGTACAAAATCTTTTTGATGTTTAAGAAGTGTTTCCTTATGTACAAAATCTTTTTGAAGTGTAAGAAGTGTTTCCTTATGTACAAAATCTTTCTGAAGTGTAAGAAGTGCTTCCTTATGTACAAAATCTTTTTGATGTTAAAGAAGTGCTTGCAAATTGACAAGCAACAAGAAACAGAGTCTGATCAACAATGTACTCATTAGACAAGAAATAGTTGTTTTTGTAACATTGGACAAGAATCACAAGTGCTTGGCAGATTTCAGATTTTCTGTCATTTAATAGGAAAATTCGTTATAGACGACTACACTTCCTGCTCAGTAGCCTTACAACTGACAACCCGTATGCTTATTGTCCTATACATCTGCCAGCGTGATTCACAAAAGTTCTTAGCATCTTGAGGTATGAAACAAAAAGTGATAAATGTTTATTCAGCATGCAAATCAGTAAAGCAAACGCCAGAGGCTTCAATGCTAAAAACGCCAATTCCATTCAATGGGCAAAATCTTAGAAATTAATTATTCATAAATCCTATGCAAATAACTTCTTTCAATATTGGTTTCTTGAGTTAACACTGGCCTTTGGCGCATGTTTATCCAAAATGTCTACAGGATTCAGTTCATTACTGGTTTCTGCATGGAGATGAAGAAGCTCCTTCTTGGGTCATCCACATAGTGAGTACGCACAGGGGAGGGAGACGAAATAGTGAAAAGTGTTTATTTGAGTAGAAGGGGGAAGGGAGGTTCTTGTTAATAGAAATCCTGTTATTTTTCCACACGCCATCTTCAATGTTCAACATATTGACATCGTGAGTGCATCTGAATTTGATAACTTAGATCAGACTTCTACTTCAATGCAGTCAAAGGGTTGAGTATTAAAAGCTAATTGGTGACGGGGGCTAAAATTGAAAGTGCATAACAGACGTGAGTAATCCAGAAAGCGCATAGTTGCATACAAAGGAAAGGGGGTCAGATGTTTTGAAATTTCTTCATACGTACCCTATAATCTTGCATAAAGGCCCCGGCGTGTGTATCCGGATATTCAAAATTTCTGCATTTTCAGGCCTAGAAAATCGGGCCGCATATAGGCGCCCGGCACCTATATCTCTTTGCTAAATGTCACTGTGAATCACCTTATTCTTTAGCCCTGCTTATAAGGAATAAATAGAGTAAGCAAATAAAATTCTGTTTTGGAGTTCGTAACAACTTGAGAAGCCTCACAAATGAAAAGAGCAATGGGACTATCTGTTTGTCCATGAAAGTTTGTTTGTGGCAGGAAAACCAGAAAACAGTAGAGGAAAGAGAGTAGAGCCTAGTTTATAGACTTCTATATAGCTCCCTTGTTTTGTGACTTTGATGGTATCGGAGCACATTTTCCCAAAATTAGAGCCTATTATTAAAGGCTAGTGCATATGCTTTAAGAAAATCTCTTTAGTTATGTTAGTGTCTCACTGTCAATAAAAGAAATCTGATATTTGTAAAACAGGGCTTGATAAAGGAGCCGTGGCGCCCTTAACCAGATATAAGCGCCAGCGCCTTTATATGAATGGCGCCTATATGCGAGATTTCAGGGTACTATGTAGACGGCCCCTATAACAATCATTATATATTGTTAATATATCATTTACTTAAATAAGATGCACTAATCTGCAGGGAGAATTGGTTTCATTAGAATCTTCCCCCAATATAATTGCTAGAATCCTGACTTCAAGTGTTGACTATAGAGTAAAAATAAACATGTCCCAGCTCTGTTACTCTCATGGTTGGACTATAAATTGTAATTGTCTAGCTGCCATGCTTCATACAATGTTAAATGATCATGCGATTTACCCAATAAATCTGGTCATTAGAAAATATTCAGCTCGACAATTTGTCAGAGCAAATACTGCATTCAGTAACTTTTATAGTGTTTCTTTCCCCATTTTTAACAGCAATTTCCCCTTAGAGACATAAATGGTGCTGGGGAATAAATATTGGGGGCTAGTTCTGCCAAAGTGACGACAATGAGCAAAGCGAGAAAATGCAGTTGACCACACCCTTCAAATTGGCTGAGAAAAAGAAAAACAAGTCTATAAAGTGATAGCAGTGCATAGATATCTTCAAAATTTAGGTGCTTGCAGGGGGATAGGTAGAATTTTGAGACCCTTTGCCCCCAACTACCCCGGTAGGACCATCTCTGCTCAGGGGATATTAATTTCTTCTCTGCTTCATTATTTTCTCTACATTGCAATTTATAGAATTTTCATTTTGCTACCTAAGGAAACCCTGAATACATAACAATTTATATCTTGCAAATAATTATTCAACTATATTTAGGACATGTACTTTCTCTTACTTTTCATGGAAAATTTCAATAAATTAGTGTTGTTGAATACATAATTTGCAATCATTGAAAAGTTGTCTTCAAATTTCTTATCCTAAGTCACCTGAAATGTTTATCGTCACAGTTCTTATCCTAAGTCATCTAAATTCGCTATTAAGAAATAAACTACTTCTTGCATAAAATGTTAATTGATAACACTCGCAATTTCAATAAGATCCAATCTTTCACATTATCACCGAGCTGCTACTATAACTGCTAGACTCTGATACTGTATCTTTCATGGTGTCGCTCAATCACCAATCAGCAATCGAGTTCAATTTAGCATTTCACATGGTTTGTCCAAAATTTTGAGCCATTTGAACAAATGCCATTTATTCTTTAGCTCTTAATTTTATCTGTGGCTGTTATCATTCTACCATCGAACCATCAGCATCGTCTAGTTTAACTTGTGATTTGTCGGCGTATGATACAATTGGTCTATTCTCCAGAATTCATTCCTAAGATACGCTGCATTGATAGTCTTTTGCTTTCATTCTATTCTATGTACAGAGTTTGAGAAGTGCATGTGAGCTACTATCTAGTAATTTGGTTTTGGCTCGAGCATTTTAAAGAGCATCTACCATTTCTGTTGCCATTCCAGGACCTGATATGTGTTGGCGTGAGCTTTATGTACTAGCACTAGGACCATATTGAGTGGCAAAATATTTGATCTTGCGTTTCATCTTCAATGTTGATCTAAATTTCAGCAAATTTCCTATTACTTTGCAAACCAATCTCTACGCTTTCTTGAATAGTTTTGGCGTATAATTTCATGGCGAAATTGCGTGGGTTTTTGAGATTCGTGAGCTACAGCACTAAATGTGGGTAGAACCACCTGAAAGTGATTTTTAACGGGAATGCGAAGGCGGATGCAGGAGCCAAGACACATGCATTTTTGCAAGAAAGATTATATATATA
>WIPJ01001866.1:86675-122177 GCA_018155075.1 Cassiopea andromeda
ATATATATGTATATATATAGCATCTGAGTGATTAAAATTAACTGCACTGGGTGTATCGATGCTGTCCTTAAACCTCAGCTCATTGCAAGAGACCAAGTGAATAACAAAAGGCGATACAATCCCCTCTTTGTTTGCATTTTGTTTGTTGCATCAGATGTTGATCGGTGTCAATCTGAAAAGCTTCTGATTGGCTTTATGGTATGAGGCAGATGTATATCGGCATTCATTCTCAAAGGCTTCATTTGCATGATTCCATGAATGACTCTAATAATTTGAGTTGTGTAGGGTAGAATTTTCAAAACAGCAGGTGGCGTGTAAATCTCATTCTCAGGGAAGCTTACTAACAATGCAGACCTCACGTGACAGCAAATCAGTTGATCACTCAATGATCATTCACAGCTTTAGTTCATTTATCATTCCATGAATTTTGCTGACATTTCTTTAGAATGAGTAAAACGACTTGCAATCCATAAGGTAATCTACACCCGAATGCTAATTAACGTCTGCTTTGTAATGCTGAATTCATGTCTTCACCTGCTTCATCTCTGTGGTTGTGTGGTGAATTATCAAAAAGACGCCTTCATATAGCTAATAAATTCATCAAATCGATGCTTCTTTTCCTTCAGGAGCATTCTTTAATGGTTTGTAAAGATTTCCATGAAGAAATCGCGCCTCAGTACTTACTAATTAAAGCTGTTGTGTAAGTCGCATATAAGATTTTCAGGTGCCGACAAAGGAAGTCTCATATTTATACGTAACACCCACACAGTGACTTTGATACTCACACAAAGGGTTCTATTTCAATTTCATCAACAAATACTCAAAAGACAATGCGAAGTTTCATGTGGCCATCAACTTAACTACTAGAACTAAAAGTAAATCCTTCAAAAGTTTTCTGTCAATTGCACTAACTAATTTGTGACTTGAGTTGGGCATTCTCGACAATAACAAGATTTAGTAGTGCAAAGAATTTCAAGTCTAAAAGTATAAAAGTTTCATTCGTTTGCTTCTTCTCTTTGTTGATTCACTGGATTCATCAGGATTTATATTAACAATTAGTTATAGAAATAGCAAAAAGTTGCTTGAGAACAGATGGACTGATGTGAAAAAATAGCATAGTTGTGACTGCTATTAAGATCTGTAAGTAAAATAATCAAGCATGAGAATTTGGTTTTAAGTCCAAAAATGGATATTTACGATCCTAAGAGGATTGTGTAGCATACATTAAATATACTTGAAATGTTCTTCAACTAGCCACTCAAGAAGTAATTGAGATTTCTGAAGGTAAACAATAAAATCTTTTAATCAGAGGAGTTTATAATATCTTGAATAACTTTTTCAACAAGTTCAAATATTATGATAGAGATGAGTGACTAATTCAATGAGATGTCCCTCAAGACAATGAGAAATTCGTCTTTTAACTTAAACTGTCAAGCATAAAATTGAATTGAAATACACAGACACGTAAGGTTTACACCAAAGATGCCTTGCTCTGCTTCAAACAATATGGGACACAAGAGTATTGACTAATTGCGATACCGATTGGAAGTGTAAGGATCTAGCTGTAGCACGTTTCCTCAAAGAAGAATGGTGTAGTTGAGAAAATTCTAAGAAGAAATATTCAAATGTATTTGATGGTTATCTTCTTATATCACCTACACATCGCATCTTGAATGTTAAATATTTTTATACATTCAGTGTCTAATCTAGACAACTTTCATGTCCCAAGCTAAATCTATGCCTTAAAGACTACAGAAGGAAAACTGAATTTAAGGCATAAATGCAAAAACTTCTTACTTTTTCAAATGAGGAAAAACCCCATTGGATGCCTGTGAAAGAAACGCTGAGATCATCCAAAGTAACTATTGCAGTGCTGGCATGATGTTTTTTTGTGAAAGGAAGGGAATTCAGAAGAAAAAGAAAACCGAATTGAGGCTCGAGCGTTTTAGGCCAGTGCCCTTCATTATGTCAGCAATGAAGGTTGGTATCATAAGCCATTTACTCCTGGATCTCAGCCAACCACAGTTATTGTTAATGCTATGTAGCATAAAAGAAGTATATCATCTTACTCATCTTCGCAATATATGCCATCATGCGCGTAGTAAATGATGGCAAGATGACAGGCAATATCTTGTGTTTTCGTCTAAAACACTTATCACTTATGCAATCCGTTTATTAGGCACGCTATCATATAATCCTCTTTAGTGCTGACTCACAAGTTTCAATTCCTAAGAATTCATGCTATTGTGGCCGTTGAAGTTCAATTGAATTTTCTCCATGTTTCTTAGATGCAATAGTTAGAGAAATTTCATACCTTTTGCTTTTTTTATGGTCTTCATCTACAATCATTGCCAAAAGTAGTTGGAAAGCAGCGGAAAATAGCTGCGAATGTACTCTGTATTCCCTTCAAAGGCCTACTTAGTAAATCACCCCGTAGACGAAAACGATAGCCCCCTTCCCCTGGAGCAATGTTAGGTTTTGAAGATAAGACATTAGGTAGGACGAATTGTACCCCAATGCTAAGTTATTGAGCCCATATCTCGAAATATGTCAACATTTTATGGGTGGAGGGGGAAGCAAAGGGCAGGAAAGTGCTAGAATTTTGCAATCCGTTCCAACACAAAAGTGTTGCGAAGAACAATAGGCAGCTAGGAAGATAAGAACATGTCAACTATTGTTGTGGGTTTTATGATCATCAAGCGAATTCTTGTAGAGTCTTCCATAAAGTGATATTATATAGTATCAATATATAAGCATAAATAGATTAACTGATGGCAACGTAAGTTATTTTGAATCATTATTAAGTGAAAGCAATGCTTCCGTTGGCATATATCTAGATCTTTGAACACATGGGTATTTTTATTTGTCATGATTGTAAAATATTGCTATTCTAGCTCTATATTAGTACTTGTACCCCTAATACAAAGGTAATCTCTGTATGACGTCAATTATGTTAAGTTTTATTTCAAAGCTTTCCTCTTATATATTGCTATTTGCAAAGGATCTCCTTAAGATAAGGATATCTACATAAAAAACGCAAATTACCCCTCAAGATATTGCTTCGTTGTCTTGCTAATTGGCTATTCAAATTCTGCTTGAAGAAGTGTCTGATCTACAGATTAATAGCTATTGATAATTGCGGAAGATTTGGTAAGTGGATTTCGCTCACGAGCTACAGATTGCTAAGAGATTTGGCCACTAACACTGTTTATTTATGTAATCAGTTTCTAAATGGTTTTCAGCAACCACTTCATAGGAGAGCTTGAAATTCATCTGGCATGTCCAGAGAAAGAATTCTGCAACTAGCAGCTGTTATCATTTTTCTGCTTCTCAACATAATTGCAAACCAGCTATTTCAAGACTTTACAATATTTCTATATGCATTGAGCACCGAATATAGATAAAAAATGTGGATCTTGCTACCAGAGTTATAGAGCTAATTTGATGAATAATCGGGCTTAGCTATAGATGACCAGCCTTTTTTGTTGCTGCTGTTGCTGGCATTATCTTTTTGTTGTTGTAAATTGTTTACAAATGGAAATGAAGTTGTAGCTTGTGTTGCGAGCATACGACAAGAATCGCTGCTGAAGAACCTGTTTCATTACTCTGTTCCACCGCTTTTGCAATACCGTAAAGAAATATATTAGCCTCCCCCACATGGTATTGAAAGAAATATCTATGGAAACTGAGCCCCTTACAAAACTGCTAGCCATCCTGGTTTCTAGCTAATGTAAATGATTTTGTTAACATTTTTCAGCACATGTCCCTTATGCATAATTTTTGGGCAAACATATGGATTCTAAGTGTATTGTTGAGAGCTGCATAATTATTTGAGAATCTCAAATCAGAGATGGTCGGAGGCGAAAGTTTTTGACTCCAAATCCAATCCTACTCTAAAAGAATTGACTACTGATCCTGGTCCTACTCCTGTTGCTGTGCAAATGTTGCTGTTGTTGTTGATCCTGATCCTGCTCCCGATTGCAATAAATATTAGGAAACAGAAGTGGTTCTTTCTGCCAGTATATAGGCCTCCAACTCAAAATCGGACTTTTTTATGCATAATATTGAAAAGATGGTGGATAAATATTCTGCAAATATTAAGAATGTATTCATCATTGGAGATTTTGATATGGAGGTACGGGAGAATAACCAGGGCCAATTAATTTTAGACTATAATTTCGATAGTCTTCCAAAGGGCCCAACCTGTTTCAAGTTAGCGAATGGGCGATGCATGTACCTAGTGCTCACAAACAAGAAGCATTCATTTTTCAAAGCCAGTAATTTGAAACAGGCGTCAGTGACCACCACCATTTAATCAATACTATCCTCAAATCAACTTTTGTTGAGGTGCCCCCAAAGGCAATAATCTACTGCTATTACAAAGCACTTAATGAAGAAAAGATTTCTTATAGATCTCAATGACGTATTGTCTTGTTATTTTTCAGCTGCATATTCGAATATAGGGGCTCTTTTTTTAGACATTTTGGAGTCACATGCTCCATCAAAAAAGAGAATGGTAAGAGGCAATGACAAACAGCACATGAAGAGAACCCTTGGGAAAAACTATTATGACGCGTCCTTGATTGGAAAAATAGAGCCAACAATGCAGGTAATGAAGAAGATATTGAAAAATACAAGGTGCAGTACAACTTAGTCGTTCAACTCAATAGGGTGTCAAAACGCGACTTTTCAAGAAATTAAAATCAACAAACGTAGATAATGATAAAAAATTCTGGAAGGTTGTGAAGCCATTGTTTTCTAATTCTGATCCTATGAGTAATAAAATAATCCTGGCTGAAAATGGGGAAATCCTACAGGAAGAGGTCCAGGTAGCTGAGAGTCTAAATTCATATTTTTTGAATATAATTGATACATTAATCTTAAAACCATTTTTCACAAACACTCACTAGAATGGAACAACGGATCAAATAGTTAACCAAGGTAAAAGCAAAAACATCATTGTAGTGTATTAGAGATTAAAGAAAAAACAAAAAATTTCCCAACATTCAGATTTACCCAAGTTAACCCATGGGAAAGATATGAACAGATCGATGCGCTGAATACTAAAGTGGCATCAAGCGGAGGTATACCATCCAAAGTCCTTAAGATGTCTAAAAAAGCCATTTAACCCCACCTCACTGATTGCATCAACACATCTACAGACCACCTGGTTTTTCCTGAAGAGCTGAAGGTCGCAACCGTTTCACCAGGTTCTAAAAGTAAGAAATCCTACCTGAAATCTAATTATAGACATATTAGTATCTTACCTTCAGTTTCAAAAGTCTTTGAAAGAATAACATGCAGTCAAATGCAGTCTTAGTTCAGAGCTCTCCTACCTAACTTATTATCAGGTTTCTGAAAAGCCTTTAATACACAACATGCGTTATTTCGGGTTGTTGAAACCTGGAAGCAGTGCTTTGATTCTAGAGGTGTTTTTGGCACAATACTAATGGATCTATCTAAGGCATACGGTTGCATTCCACACGACTTAAAGTTTGAGGCCTATGGAATTGACAGAAATAGTCTCAGTTTAATGCTGAGTTACTTAAGCAGCCGTATTCAAAGGGTTAAGCTGGAACATGTCTAAGGAAAATATGGTAAAATATAAAGTGGTATCCCTCAGGACTCTGTATTTGAACCCTTGCTTTTTAACATATACACGAATGATATGCAGTACAAACTTAGATTACAGCATCCACATTTTTGCAGACGACACCACACTGTATTCATGTAGACCATCGATAGATATAGTGATTAATGAAGTAGAGAACACCTTAACGATCATCCTTGCTTGGTTTGAACGGAATTGGATGGTTGCCAACCATGGAAAATTTTCGAATGATGTTGCTTAGAAAAAAAATAGATCCTAAGTTACATCTAAATGTGAATTGGAAAATATTCCCAGAGGATCAGGAAGTGAAGCTTCTTGGGTTACTATTGATAACAATCAAAGAGATTTGCGGTAAGTAAACCAGAAAACCAGTGCTTCCTCTAGATTGCAAGAAAGAATTAGCAAAATGAAAGCCAAATTATTCCTGAATACGGTCGTGATGTCAAATTCCAAGTATTGCCCTTTGATATGGCTGTTTTGCAGTAAAGCAGCTGATAATTTCATAAATAGAACGACAAAAGGTGCAATGAGAGTAATTCATAATTATGATAGTAAGGAGGCACTTGATGCACTCTTGCAAATTTGCAAAAACTAATGGTGGAAGAATGTAAGATGATGTACCACTTAAATCTTCCATATATGTGGGATCTTTTCACCAAGAAAGTGGTTGAGTATGATTTTAGAATCAAGATACTCTGTGAGCTTCCATCTACCAGATCACAGAGATTTCGTACAAATTCATTGAAATATAAGGGCAGTCTACTCTGGAATAGTCTCAGTGACGAAGTAGAAAACTGCAGAGAGGTTAGTCATATTCAAACAAATATCCAATACTTGAGTGGAGTTCATTGCACGTGCAACATCTGCAGAAACTAGTCTTCAGTAAACCTATTCTAATTTATTTTCTTTTTCCATGTTAGTTAAGTCATTGATTTGTTAGGATTCTTGTATGTTGATTTTAATTAGTTTATAAAGCTACTTTTATTCTACCAACAGTAAATAGGTTTATGAAATGAAGTGAAATGAAAAATATTGTTAAACTCCGACTACTGTTAAACTCTTGTTTAGTTGAAGTTTGCTTAAATTGTCTTAACGTAAACAAAATGCAATTTAACACTGAAGCTACTATTGCATAGCTCCGGCTCCTGCTTCGACTCTGGCCAAAATTGCTAAACTGCGGGTCCGAGTCCGGATCATGTTCCGGTTATTGATGACCTCTGTCTCAAATCATCGCTTTTCAAAGATAGATTGTTATCGCAACTTTGAATAAAGATTTTCTGCAGTTATGTGACACGTGGTATGCAACAAAGAGGATTTCATGTTATGACAAATAGAACAATCAAGAGTCGGAAGGTTTCTTTCTCGTTGATACCTGACTGTTTACTGACACCTGACCATTAATTTAAGAGCTGACATTCTTCTACATAACTCACTCCACTTGTGCCTCAATAAGAATGATTCTTTACAGCAATGGTGAAACTGTTTTACTATTCTGGTTATGCAACTTTAATCCTAGCTGAAAAAGATTGGCCTAGACATGGCATGATGGCTTACAACATGCAAAGGTTAAAATATTATATATCTGGGCCTGAATTCAGTCTCAATTTTGGTAGCAAACTACACAAAAATTTGCAAGGGCATAACTGCTATTGAGATCATTTTGATTGGTAAGAAGGCTTTCTTTACGGAATCCAATGCGTCTAGGGATATCAAAGCCAAGTTAATAAAATTCATGCTGGTCAGGTTTCTATGCATAGTTAGCATTTGACCTCATTTTACTTCGAAAGATGGCTTAAAAATAAGGAAGCATTTATAACAATACCATAAATTGCAATGATAAATTAAGAAACATTAGAAATGACAGACTGTTCTATCGTATGCCTAGCTTTCTCTAAATTCTCCTTTGGAAGCAGCAAGTGCTCTGAAAAGCAATATTTTGCTAGTGATCTTCTCAGGGATTGCTACTATAGCAGTAATTACTTTCTTCAGCAGGAAAGACTACATATCAAATGCACCTTAAAAACCTTATGCTTAATCTTTCTTGTGAACGCATGGTGTTTAATTTAATTATCTGAGGTGCTTAAAAAAAGGAAATAAGTCACCATCAAACTTCTCTTAAACGCTTCGATGGTATTGGTTACTTGGGGAAATAGGGTTTTCAGGCAGTTTGTTAGTGGAAATAGCATCTTCAAGCCTTTGCTTCGAGTAGTTAGCTACTGTTTGTGTAGAGACATACTCATGAAAGTACGTAGCTATATATCTATTATTATAAGCTTGAAGAAGCACCCAATAAATTTATGATACATGAAGCGAAACTTTGACTGCCTTTGATATATTATGACTTTCTTTCACGCATGTCATATTTGCTAAATCTCATAAGCCACTTTTTGAAATCACGCCCGTGCCCAAAAAATTTTTCAAAACACAAGAGCCTAAATTGAATGAGATCAAACAAAATCTATGCTCCTACCAGCGCTCTTGTTGTATTATCAACAGGCTGGCGTGATGACACTGCATCTCCTTGGCCTTCTAGAAGGAGGAATAGCGCTCCACCAAGGCAAATGTAAAGGTAAAATACCAAACATAGAACCAAAGCCAAATTGGTTTCTGGTTTCAGCGACAATTTCCGGCAGGTGCAACAGCAATGAAGCTTCCAAGCCATTGTTCAGTGAAGGCGTGGAGGTGAAGATTGCAATCTATATACAGAATACTCTTCTTCTCTCTTTATGAAAATTGGTCAACTTATTGATTCTCTTTTAACTGGCTAGATCTTCGGTAACTTTTGTCAAAAATCAGCTGATTACGCTCTCTGCCATGCACAACCAAGCTGTTCGGCAGCTTCTTTCTACTATTCGCTCCTCCGTTTCGATGACTGTTCTCTCACCAATGGTGTTGCAGCTGCTATGTCAGCGCAGATGGTCTCATAATCATCATTCTAAGAAATTACCATGGGGATAAGAAGCAATAGCAACCTGCTGGTGTTCTAAAATTACAGCTATTGCAAGTGATAGCTTTTGCGCGGCCTATTTGAAGAATAGTCATATGTATTGAGCGTACAAAATTACATTGATCTTTGGTTTACATATGGTCTTAGCTTCTAGGTAATATGATATGCTAACACATGACGTTGCGATATATTGACGTAACAACACTCTATATATCTTCCATTTTCATAAGTGTAGAGATTCCGCGCTCGATAATGCAGAGCATATGGCTATTCAATTGAGTTTCAAAATGATATACTAGTGTCTGATCTCTGTAAGCAATCTGAATTTGAAAGCTTGAATTGTTTTCCATAATTTTGGCAATTATAAGCAATGCAGAACGATCAGCTTCCGAGGCACAAGATAGATTGATGAGATCCCATCATTAAGGCAAAACGTTAATACGCAAGGAGATCAATTTTCCCCTTTGTTCTTCGTGTAATTTTAATTCATGAATCTCTGCACCTTCAGCAGTCTTACCATATCCTTCTTGTAAAAATGGCAGCAGTCTCAATTACCAATTAACTCGATTGGTTACACGTTTTAGTTTGATTTTTATCATGCTTTTGACAATTTCTTCACAATTTTTCAATTAAAATATAACTAAATTGCATGTATTTATAGATCTTTGCAGCAACTAATTACTAAATAGATATTTCAAATGCATAGCTGCTCTTACTCATACATTCCTGAGGATCTACGTGCATAAAGATCTACGCGCATACCTAATACAATATCTGTTTGCAGGTATAAATCTTGGTTTTCTTGTTTCAAATCCTATGCAATGCTATTCAGCTGTAGCCTTTCAAAAGCAACAATAGACCTATACGAATGTACAGTTACTACAAAAAAAGAATGGAAGCAGCTAAATGGTCTCAATTCCAAAAGGGCTCAGTTTTTCACTTTCACCTCTTTCCGGTGCAATCAACATTAAGTGCTACAGCTTGACTTCTTTTGCCATTAAGAGTCTACCAAAATATCCCGCTTGCATTTTAAGGACATGCGATTCTATTAACAATGTCAAAATTGAAAAGATTGAACTGGCATTGTGAAGTGCATCTATAAATTCTGAAGTGAACCTATGGAATTTTTAAAGTTTTTCAATTACACCTTTCTCACCTAGGTGCCTCACTGCAATAATTCTTCTAGCTAGTTTCTCTTCTTGTTTATATCAAATAAATTTTGCCTAGGCCTTTTGCTCAAATACATGTCTCATGGGAGCAAATGAAGTCGTTATGAAGATAGAATTGCCACCTCGACCAGCTACAGAAACTTATAGGCATTTCAGGTGCTGATAGTTGCCAAATTTTTGGATGCCAAAGCAAGGAGGCGGATCTCATAAGCGGTCGCTACCTGTCACGAATCCTATGAGATTGAATCTACTAATTAATTACCCAGAGGGTGTTTTTGAAAGTTTGAGTACTTTTCATGAATTATAAATGGATCAATTTACATTCAGATTAACTTTCTCGATAAGAATGTCATCGTCAGTTGCCTATCTTCCTTTGACCCTAGAGTATTCCAAAATCCATTGGGTCAAATTGTGGAGAATTAGCTATTCCTGACAAGGTGAAATATATACAACTGAGCTTTGTCCATGCCTTCCACTTGTGGAAAGTTATGGCGGGCCTAAATGAGTCGGCCTCTCAATTTTATAATGCAGATTGCTATGCTCGCCATAAGAAATTTTGTTCACAACATGGTGCGATGATGACATTGTAGAATGGCCATGGTTTAACAGTACTCAATTTGCAAAAGCTCACGATGACAGGCTTAGAAAACTCTTTGGTTTCTGTTACAAAATATTGCCATTAACACTTGCAAACAGCAAATTTAAGAACAAATGTGGCAGAAAATTGGCCCTGGCCTCTCGGTGAAACTCCCTGAAAACTCATTTCAAGATTTTGCAACGATTATGGTACAGGTGCGCTTTCTGGGATTTATTACCCAGTACTACTTTAACAAGCTTACTTAATATTCATATTAGCTGAGGATGAGACATGATGTCTCGAAACGTCCTGTATTTCATAGGTAAAATCCTTTTGGTTGTGTCTTAACATCGGTTATGTCTATATCTTAGCATCGGCTACGTCTTAAAAACATGGGTTCTTATGGTATATCGAATTAATAGAATGTCGAATTAAATAAAGAAGAAAGAACTCTCTCTGACATGTTTCTCGTCGTAGCTCTTCTCTTTAAATTTGGTGTTTGTTTTAAACTTCCAAAATAACAGGTCTCTTGAGAGCAAGTTAATCCCTCTTCTTATCATTGTAGTACCACAGATCCTACTATTCAAGTTAACGAAATAATTTTTATTTTGACCAAAGAGGTTTATATTTTGTTGCTTTTTCTTGAATCAAAATTAGCCCCTTCCTTGTCCTTTTTTAAAAGAAATTCCCACTTGCCCTCGCAACGAAACTTCAAAACCTTGACTGCAACATGTCAGTCTTCACCAACTTGGTGTCCAATTTTGTTGGCTTTATTGGCTGCACATGATATAAGAACTTTTGTGCATTGTATATTTAAGCTAATTTTCTCACAGCTAGCAACGAGTCTGAGCACGAATGGTATATTGAGCAAAGAGTTTAAGCAGTACTAGGCTTACCATGACTGGGTCATTCTACAAATTTATATAGAAAAAAGATTACTTGCTGAAGAGTCACAGAGATTTTGGGAATGACAATACACAGCAAACCTTGTGCATATTCACAACATTAATTCTGCGCAACTGTCGTGTACCTTCATCTCCCGCTTTTAGGAGCACAACCTACCATGCCTCTTTCTCGTTGTATACATCTCCTTCCTGTTACTCTTCTTTTAAAAAGAAGTTGTCACGTCACTTCTAAGCTTCACATAGCAGTGCGCAGAGCCCCTTTACTCTAGTTTACTATCGATTTTTTGATAATTTTAAAGCCTATTGCAAAGTATCATGGGTTGAAATAGCACATATCAGTTACGGTAAACATGATTCAAAAATTGCCTCTTGATTAACTTGAATGACAATATCAATAATATTGTGGTTCTGTTGCGATGAAAATAAAGATTAAAATTCTCGCCGTAATTAATACAAAAAGTCATTTTGCCTTAAATAAGAATATCAAATAGAAAAGTTGGCTTTAACTGGCATACGTAGCTAAAATGATTAGAATTTTCTTCTATGTAGTTAAATGAAACTATAACGCTATTAGACGTCTGACTTTACTCCATTTGTTCATAAGAGATAGTTCTAAATCCTTTCAGGTACTTTCCCATTGCAACATTTTCTTTAGGAAAGATGTTTGGACGCTCAGCTTATATGCTAGCTAAAAGGATCCATTTCAATTCGAGGAAAGCGTCTAGTCGAATGACTTCTTGTTGAACATGCGCTGTGCGGAATAAGTAAATATTTGGAGAAGATTCAGTAGAAATTTCGTAGCTTTAGCGCCTTTCGTTATTAATCTGATATGCAAAACTTGAATTATGGATGTCTTTCATCTGTAAATGCAACTGCAGCTTATACTTGATTAGATTATGCATGTCATAAATAGGTTTTTCATTAACGTACTCAGGACACTTGCTATTGAAATCTCGCATTTATCAAACTGAACATTATTAAAACATTTGTTTGGAGGATTGAAAGTCGAAGTTGGCGCCATTGCAAAGATCGAATTAAATTCGGTAGGGATTCTTATATAAACACCTTGCATCGATAGGAGTACATACTTTGCACTTGTTATAGAGTTAGCATGTTCTTCCACCACCCGTTTCGCAACCTGCATCAGACGTAAGTTAGCAATTCTGGCAGGAATGCTAATTGCTTTAGAAAGGAAATACCACGAACAAAATCGATACAAATGTATAGAAGAGACTGTTAGGGGTTGGAATTGTAAATAATTATCCATATTCTAATCATCCTCGAACTTTACTCAGAAGCGGATTAAAAGTCCATCTTCCACTAGTTGAACATATTCGCCCCACGTGAATTTTTTCTAAGAGAGAAAATTCGAGTAAATGCGCGATTTTCTTCCATACAAAAGCTTCAGCTCTCTTTGCTCAATTTCTTTCGCAGCATCAGGTTGTTCATGAACAATCTTGGAAAATAAGTTCTACAAATCCTTGTTTTCAATGCTCATAGCACCATGCATAATTAAGCTACAATGGACGATACCGCAGAGAGCATGATCCGCCATTTCAACCCTGTGGCCTAAACATATAACTAATAACCAACAATTCATGCCGATATTGAATGTGGCTACTAATGTAAATAACTATAAGAAAGATCGAAGAATCTCTGTTTGCTATAGATCGAATCCCGAAAGCATGGAACATGTATTAAATTGCAAGAAAGTAGGAAAAGTTTTCGAAAATTGTCATATTTTTGTCGCATGTACATATGTAGATAGCTGCTCCAACTTTGTCCCGCAGAGTGGCCTGCTATGCAACTTGATGTTCTAGTATGTATCTTGCCTTACCATGAAAAATAAGGTCTTGCTCCCTCGGTGATACTAAATAAATGTTATCCTTCCAGGACAAAGCCTTACACTACATGGTTAGACTAAACCCAGTCTATCTCCTCAATGTCCTTGTCCTCAGAGTCTAAGTTGCTCAAATAGCTTTAATTTCTCATCATTTGATTTTATACGTAACTGCATGGTTACTTACTTGCCTGAATGCATTATAGAGTTATGATATCTTTACCATAGCATGAAAAACTATGATAGAGAAGCTTTTCTTTTCATCTTGCAAGGTGTTGATTGGGGGAATAGCTGCGTCGACCGACAGTGGTGACCCCAATTTAGTTGTAAATAAATTTCGTGATCATTTTCAGTCGATCTTGGGTACGTAAGCACCAATAACAGCATGGAAACGGCCAATGAAGCATGCATGCTCTCCCTTGACTTCTTCAAGTAGCAAAAAATACAATGTACAACCAGTGGCGTAGTGTGGAGGGGGAGGGTAAAGCTATAATTTACCCACAGAAACTGCTATATCTGTGAATTTACCGACAGGCAGTGGCGCCTTACTGTTTCTGGCATGGGTGGCAAACAACTTGTTAGCGCCCCCTCTACCAAAAACTATTATGTTAATTCATAAAAATTTACCTTTGAATGTCATAAAACAATACAAAAATGTATGAAACTGAATAATTTAGCTGCGGGTAAAATTATGTTCCCTCGAATTATGTGTAAGATTACAGCTTGTATAAGTTGTAAGATAAGAGGATTATTGACAGAATAGAAGAAAGGGTATGAAGATGCGAGTGGAGCGAGCAAAAAATATTTTGAAGTCACGAACTCAAGAGCGTTGGAAGATGTCCCTTTGAAAAAAGGACAAGCAATATTTTCATCATTGATCTCTAGTCAGAGAAGGAATACATGTTCTCATCTTTTTGTGAATTAGGTAGTTCAGTACACTAAGTCCTATCTCAACTATCAATGTATGCTTCGATTTGACCTGATGCTTCGTCATCATTAGTACAGTTACCAAAAATACCTCTTTTATATTCATCAGTAGCCTCATTGCCCAGTTGTGGAACCATGCAAGGAAATGAATACCTTATTCAGAAGGCGAAAAGAATTGCTTGTGCATTCATAGAGATTTACCTGTGTTATACAATAATGGACAGAGATGAAGGAAGGTTAGTCATGTCTATTTTGTCAGATATAAAATGAAGTACTGGACTGACAGCTCTCCTTTAATATGCATTTGACTTAAAGAATTTACTGGGTATTGCTGCTCGGTGTCCTTGAGTCCACTTGCTAGTGGAAGGGAAAATTACATATATGTGATATAAAAATATAGCTTGAGACACGATGAAATATAAGTGCAGAACTCGTATTAAAGCTGCCTCTCCACCTGCTCTTGAAGTGGTTTGACAACTAACTGGAATTCCTTATTTAGTTGGCATCTGCCTTAGTGTCCTACCTCTTATACTTACAGCTTAAATACGCTAATCACTTTCAGGTTTAAATTAATTGTCCTTTATTTGCACATTAGTTTTGTCTCTTTTAGCGCCAGTTCCACTTCTCCTGTGCCCATCCCATCGCTTCACTAGGGAGGCTACGGCCCCCCGACCACCTGCCAGACCGCCACTGCCGACAGAGGTTTTGATTTATCGACAGAAGCGTTTTCTTAGCCATAGCTCCCTTTTTATGGGGTGTATTGCTGTTAGAAGGATATTTTCAACACTCATTTGATTACTTTATGGCAAAGCATACAGTCATATACCGACGAAAGCCATTCAATCAAAATTTATCATTTTGTGAGAACCTCTTCTCAATGACTCACAAATGGTATGGCCAATTAACTTTCATCTAAATTCGTCATTTTGTGTTCGCCACAGTCTACAAGCAAGCAACTTTTAAAAGTGTAATATTTGCAAGAAAAATGAATCACTTATGCTGCGCTACTTTCCCATAACTACGTATAATTTTTTAGAGTAAACTTTAGTAGGGAAGAAAAGCTACCCGGCGGATTATTTCTTTACCTAGGCGGTCCTTTACAATTTTGTTCTATTTGCTTGAAGATTTGATGAAATATAGCTATTTGATGAGACAAGTCTAATGTCAAATTTTTTTATTCTTGGTTTAGCTGATTAAACCACACTTAAATTAATCAGCTTTTAGTTTCTACCATCTCTGACATTAGTTGTCAGAAAGAGCCAACGCTTATCAATTATGGCTAAAAATTTGCTTGCTTTTTATGTTTCCAGTATCAAAGCTCTTAAATTTTGATAGAAGCAATATTCAGTTCTGTCATTTATAAGCCACTTTCCAAGTTAAATGGCCATTCACATACTACGTTACATTATTTGCATTTTTAGACACACCAACCTAACTCCTGTCACACTTCGTCACAAATTCAAAATTCCCCACCCACAACTAACGTGTGACGTCATATTATTAATTTCAACAGGAAATTTTTCTGCTTTCGTAATAATGTGGTAATTATGTCTTTTTTTAATGAAAATGGCGAAAACGAGAAAGTGAAAATGGCCAAAATGACATCAAAATACAATTTCCAGATTATTTTCAGACGTAGAATTAAATTTTTTCTAAAAAAGGATCATACTTGGTGTTTTGAGGCCAAATGTGCTAAGCATAAAGTTTTTCATAAATGTGACATCACACCCTAGAAACAACCCACCTTCCTCTTGCTACACTTTGTCACAGAAATCAAAATTTGAGACCAAAGCTAAATCATTTATGGCTAAAAAATTTAATAAATTATACACTACCGTTCAAAAGTATTGGCACACTTTGATAAAATAACGATGGCATCGACTATGCTTTTGTGTGCTAACGAAAAGTTGTGGTGATATGTAAGCCTTATCTTCAACTGGTGCATCTTTAAGCAATATAACAAATGCTAAGGAGTTTAAGAAGCACTTCAGCTATTATGCATTCCAAAATATAGAATCTCCCAATTTAACTGCTGATAAAAGCATAATTATGGACTCGCATCAGAGGCTCTAAAACTAGCAAAGTCTCATGACCTCAAAAATTTTCGTAAATTTCTCTGGTCTACCAACCCTTAGTGAATTTTGCACAGTTTTTGATTTGAAGAACTTTTGCACACAGGGAAAGTTGCACTCCTTGAGCAGCCAACATGTGTCTCAATTTCTCGATAGCTTTTTCCATCTTTTTCCAAAAAGGAATTTTCAACGGCTTCTTGAACGATATTTCATAATGCGTCAAGATTCCTATGTGCATGGTTCTGGCCTAGAAAAATTTTACCATTAATCTTTTTCGTACACTGTTGTGCGAATGGAAGACTTTGAAACGTAAATAATTTTTTATAAAAATTTCCTGGCAATCCCTGTTTAATTAGAGTGGATCAAATGCATGTTGCAAACCCTTAGGCAGTATTTAAAATATGAGCAACAAGTCTCCTGAATTTTTCAATTTTTGATTTTATGAACTCTCACCTTTGACTTACCTTTGAAGGCCATTTTCCCGTCTTCGGCAACCAGCGTATCGCCAGCACCCACGGGGTTGGCCTGACATTTTTGCCCTCCACAGCGCTCGATCCTGGGCGTCTTCTTCGTTGAGGCCTCTCCTGCTCTCGATACAACGAAATATTTTCCATTTCCCTTGGTAATCGGTTTTATCGAGATTCTACTATATAAATCTTGTAAATATTAAGTGCCTCAGCTAAGTGCCTATCTGTTGAGTACTGCCACCTATTCGATACGTCAAAATTGTCATTTTTGCATTACTGTTTAGTCTTTAAAAAGAAGCAAGAAAAACACCAAGAAGCAAAGCTGATCTTTTGAAGCCAAAGGGTATCCAAAATACACAAAAGTCGCAAAATTTGCGTAAAAAGAGCCATTTTGGCAACCCTGATTTCCCTGCCAGTGGCAATTGAGGTGAATGGTGCTGGCATGACCTGTCGGTCCCAGCCCCTTCTCTCTCTCTTTACTTGACCAACTTTCGAATATTTTTAGACAAAATCATTGTAAGTAAAATCTACAGCAATCTTCCCCATACTACCTTCCTACTAACTTGTTTACGTACTCGTAATAAATCATATTTAACACTAATTTTTATAGTGCCATTTCTCTTTATAGGAGGACATCTACCTGCCATAATGTCCGACGCGGGAGATAGGTGAGTAGGCCTAGCCATGTGACACAAAAGCCTCAGTAATGCGATGTATATTCTTAAGAATGTTAGCTTTCTTTGCATTGAATCTAGTAAGTGGTTTACGGCGAAAGTGAAGAATTATAGCCCATAGTATCGTTATGCACACGCGAATACGCAACAAACTGCGTTGGCATTTTGCATGGGAGATGGAGTGCAAGTAGCATATTATATGCACGCTGGAGGCATTGTTATATAGGCGGATTCTTCGCATCTGACGATTTGCTTTTAGAGGGCATATTTTATGCATTCTGCAGGGTTGGTACCAAATCAAGGAACTATGGGAAAATCATGGAATTTTATGTTCAATCCTGAGTTCATTCCATGTCAAGCTTACCCCAGGGATTCATAGAGTGAACCTTGCCTATACGCCAAGCAAATGTAAATGCAAATCAATTTCAGCAGGGACAGTGCCAGCTTTTTGGAATGATAAATAATAGGAAATTGTTTCTTTTTGTATGATGTAAATTGGTCTTACAGCCATCATGATCTGCCTAATTAGCCATTGGGGTCTCGGGGCTTGCCCCCAGAAAAGATTTTGAGGTGATGCCCTTTTGCAAAATAGAATATATCTTGCTGTTACCAATGTTCTTTCTGCTGAAAAAGAAGACACTGATCCTGCATACTAATGATGGACATCTTAGAAACTTGAAAATATCTATATCACTTTTCACATTGTGAATGCACATTTTTCTTTATGGAAGTGCCAACTAAAATAAATATGTTTTATTTAATAAACTGTAATGGCACCATACAAAACAGTTGACTTCTCATGAGTGCCAATCATCTTATAAGAATAAGATATGAGATCAAAAAGTAAAGAGACTTTAAATGGAAAGTAGTGTGTGTAGATAAAATTCTTTGGTTAAGAGAAATATCTGCATGTTTGATGACAAGCAGCACATTAGAACTGTTACCTGGCCCAACACATAGCCAAACGAATGCCATATACTTTTCTTTTGTGTTGTCATACAGAAAATACATGTCAGTCATATGCCAATAAATGTATGATGAAAGTTCCAGAAAATACAGTTCCTCTTACATATATCATTAAGTTGTTTTTCATACTGTTTGTCCCAGGAGATGATAACTAGCAGTGTTATGTACATAAGATCATGAGCCTCATGCTGAATCATGAGACATTACACAACATTTTCAAGGGCCAAAGTGAAGCAGCATGCAATCATTCAGAACGAATAATATGGAAATGGTGCTGCGTTAGATTTTATCTTCCACTAGCATTATTTGTTTGCTATAATACTAGTTGTTTGCAACTGCCATGCTTATTTAATTTACGTTAAAATTTTTCCATTAAATCACAAAACTGATTGAGCTAAGATGTAGCTTAACATTATGGAACTTTGCTATTAGCCCTTGAGCCAGGTTTCTTGTGAAAAGGGTGTGGCTTGGGTACTCAGTCAATAGAGTATGCCTTTATTATTACAATGAATGCATGGACACTGTATGAATAGTCTGTATGTATTTTTGAAAGAATTTGCAAAGTTATGGAAATTGATAATGCCATTTTCCAGGACCTGAAAAATTTTGGAAAAGGGAAGTTTCTCAAAATAGCTATTGAATATTTGTAGATTTTTGTTTGGGAAAATTCTAAAATATCCTAAAGTGTATATAACTTTATGTTTTCTTAAACATTGTATCTGCTTTGTAAACATTGTATCTGCTTTGTTTGTTCACTTTCATGTTTATGGCATAGAACCTATTCCACCAAAATAACAATAAAGTATAGCATTGAAAATATTGCTTTCTATTGTGATGGAGTTTCAAAATTTGATAAAAAATGTGCTCCATAGTATTGTCCTTCTTTTGAAACTTTAGTAGTTTTGCTTTGGAACAATTGTGGAAATGCTATTGTAAGAGTTTCTGCAAACACTTTGTGTGGTTCAATTCCATTTATTGTTGATTTTGTTAATGATAAAAGCTAAATCTTCTTGGAGCCAAGCTTTCTCTTTGCAAAAATCTTTATTTTTATGGTTATGCCAGATGTTTAACATTCTCCTTCCAGAGTGGAGACCAATTTTTGGTCCTTTTTATGATTCTGTTAGTTAAATTGGTTCAGCATACCTCCTGTGTGAGATGTAGCTAGTACCTTTGTAATGTTCCTAATACACAATGGACGAATGGTCAGACATTATTTTACATCAGGTGAATTTTTGGCTTCTTTGAAAATTACTGTTTCAACAACAATCATAGCTTTATTTATCACTTTCTTCCAGAGATGATGTTCAAGCCCCAATTGGTGGCATGGATATCAACACAGCCATTCAAGAGGTCCTGAAGACAGCTTATGCTCATCAAGGATTGGCCAGAGGGCTGCATGAAGCCACAAAGGCACTTGATAAGTATGCATTTTATTCAGCCCACTTCAAGTTATTCTAGAAATTTCATCTCCAAGCCTAGAATTAGCCCTAACAAGTTAGCTGGTGAAAAAATAAAAGTGTATTTTTGTTTTGCCATCATTATTTTTGTATATGAAGCAGTGAATTGCTTTTTCCATGATATTTAAAGCTAAGTGATCAACTGTCAAGGCCTTAGACTGGCATTCTGTTATGCTTTTGTTTGAAATGGGCAAACTGCAACTTGCATGATGCCTTTGTTGTGTTTTGTGTGATTAAGTCTTGCTTGATTGCATTATCTGCTGTCATGTATCTTAAGGTAGTAGCTACTCAAATTGTAACAGGGTTTATGACATGGTTCTTGTGCATGGGTTAGATCTCTGGTATTTGTTTTGAACCTTCCAAATTCAAAAGATTATGCCTTGAAGGCTGTTTTGCTGAACTATCTGAAGACTTTCACACAATCTGAAAGTTCAACGAGATTTCCCAACTGTTGAAGGTTTTGATGGTTCATTTTTGTTGTCTATTGTGAAGTGAGTTGGATACTGGAATGATCTAGAAAATAGCTCAAGATTTTGAACATTTGCTGTGATTACTGTTGGCTAAGGCTCTATCTGACATTTTGCTACTTTGTATTAAAGCAACAATCCCCAGTCCTTTGTTATGTAAACTCTGCATAGTGTCCATAGGTAGCCCATTACAGACACAGTTATTGTATAAAACATTCATAGGCCACCAATGTATCAGATACCCTTCTCATCTGCTTCATGTTATTGCAGCCAAATGTTGAAAATGTTTGTGAAATAGGACTGTTGACAAAAACTCAGACCAGATTCTTTGCAGTAGAAGATAAATTTTATAATATACTGCTGCAATTGTTTGTCATGTTGAACTTGTAGTTCCATCATTTGTAAAAGCAAATATTGATGGAATACTAACCACAAGAAGAGTTTGAAAGTCCAGATTTCCAGTGCCATAGAAGGAGTTGAATAATGCTCATATGTGGGAGTTGAAAAACATTAAACAGCCCATTGGCACAGAAAATCTGTTGGTAGCATTTCCCTGTATCTCTGCATTGAATAACACCAAGCTCTGTAGAATGGATTGTTGATGAGCAGGATTGAAGTGGAAATATTTTTGGAATCCTTTTCTTGTCAATTTTCATTTTATTGGAGGTGGAATGCTAGTGACAATATGAATACCAAGACACTCCATCTTGACACCTTTGTGCAATTGGTTGGCTAATGCAAAGTATAGTTAAATGATGTCACCATTTCGTATTGTTCATGCATCTGTATTCAAAATTGTATTGGGGTTTTCAAATATTTTTGCATTAAGTTGTTACTGAAATGTCTTAATTGACATCACTGCTAAGATGTCCTTGAAGCAAATTTGCTGTGTATTGGAAATAATTTCTTCCGAATTTTATGTGTTATGATTTTTTTCTCTTATCCATAGAAGCTTTTTGATGAATATAGTATAGTAGCATTTTTGTTACAAATTGTTTATGGCCTATACTGAAGTGGAATGCAGGGATTCTTAGTATTCTGTCCCACTACATTTAGTACTCATGTATGTGCAATTGAACAAATACAATAATTGTCTTGTTAATGAAAAGGAAATTAATAAGTTTTCAGCTATGTAACTAGCATTAGGTTCATTTCATTATTGATGCTGCTTAGGATTAAGTTGTAAGAGTAGTTAGCAACTAAGAAGTAACTTCTCCACAAGAGGTCTATGATAGTTTAGGCAACATAGAGGTTGCAAATAGTTTTGCTATTCTACTTTTTATTTGCTCTCCTCATATGTACAATTCTAGTGTATCATGTTCTTGTCCTAGGCGTGAAGCAGTGCTTTGTGTCCTAGCAAACAACTGTGATGAAAAGATGTATGTGAAGCTAATTGAAGCACTCTGTGCAGAGCATAATATTAACCTGCTTAAGGTAATAATTTTAATGCAATGCACAAATTATTTCACATTCAATCAGATTTTCTAATTTAAATCATTCTTTATTATTGCTTAGGATTTTCTTCCTGTGATGACCATGGACTCCCTCTCCTGAATGCCAGTGTTGATATGTCCTATCCGGAATCACTTAATGTCTGAGGAAGAATCCATAATACAGTCTTCATTTAGATTTATTATTTGAGCTATACATCATACTGGTACAGTCACTTGTATATTGTGTTCACTCAACCAAGTTCTTGGCCTCATGTCTTTTTTCAGTGATAAGTGGCTATGTGCCATAATTATTTGATGTAGAGCCACATTCTATTATTATTTTTGGCATGTTTTGCTATGACTTTTAGCTTAGGACAGCTGTTATGAGTGTAATTCACATTTTTGGACACCTTGATTGAGGTTTGAAAGGACCCACACACAGTGCATCTATCATTAGTCTTGATGAAGAATTGTTTTTAAATTATTGAATGTGATAGTAGATAGTAGATGCTCCTAGGTGACTTATCATGTTTCTGGCATAGTTTGTAAGTTTTTACTGTATGACCATGAATAGACACCCTTCATTGAGTAAGCACACACCCTCCTTATCAGGAGAATAACATGGCAGATTTGTTTAAATAAGTTAAAAATCCAATGTACTCTCTTTTTTATAAGAATACCATTTTTTTGCCAAGTGTCAATATTCTTAAATTTTGGTGGTTTTGAGCCTAACATTATTCTTAAATTATCCGTCAGTGCCAAAGGTGTAACTTAGTATTGAAATCAAAGGAATATATTCCATTATTGTTGGTGTTTTACTACATAGAGCTGAGCAAGTGCAGAACAGAAGATTAAGTTTTATATTGTAAATGCAGTATTACATGGTTTCCACAGTACCTGGAAAACCTAGAAAAATTTCACTTTTGTAAGAATGTCAATGAAAACTGGGAAAAGTCTGGGGAAAATGTTGAAAAAGCATATAAGTCAGGGAAAAGTCAGGGAATTATCCATGGGTTAGATAGTCAACTTCCTTGCAGTAGAATGGGTGTGGCCTCAAATCCATACTCTTAATGCTAATAGCCCTCTAAAGTCATCCTGGCTGACACTGTCCTTTCGTCAGGAAAAGTAAGGGAATTTTATTTTCCAATCTCTGTGGCAGCCATGCTGGCCCATGAGAATCATTTTCACCATGTTTCATAGACCCTTAGTCAAGGAATAAACATGGTTTGTGGATGTGGCTTACAATCAAGGACAACTTAAATCCTCTTTATGAATCCTATTTGTTGTAACTTACAAATGAAAGTAGCATATTTAGAAGATGGTTTATGTTTGAATGAAAAATGTAACATTTGTCTCTTGTGTATGGCCATGCTACCTTTAAGATTTGTTTTGCTATTCCTTGCTTACCAGCTTTACATAGAAGTCAAATTTTCTGCCGAAGTTTGAAAAGCATTGCACTACGTTGCCTTCCTGTTTGCTATGTCATCGTTGAAGGTTGAATTGAGTATTCTCAATAGGATGCTGCAGTTTGTGTGTTTATCATTTGCAGGTTGATGACAATAAGAAAATTGGTGAATGGGCAGGCCTTTGCAAAATTGACAAAGAAGGAAAAGCAAGAAAAGTTGTTGGCTGTAGCTGTGTTGTTGTTAAGGTGTGTCTAGATATATTGTGACGTAGAACTAGTATAGAAATAATTGTCTCTGGCATGCATATTTTCTTTGGATTTTGCAGTGCAGTAGAGTACGGCCATGAAAATATATTTTGTGCTCATCTGGTTTCTTGTGTTGTTAGTGTCACATTTGGATTTTGCTTTAGCAATTACATCAAGTTCTTCCAGTGGATGAATTATTGCCAAAAATTTATCAAAAAATAATTGGTCTGAGATTGCGACAAGTCTGAAAGTTTGTCATGCTATAAAAATTTGTTACTTGTGATTTTTGACCAGTAAGAAAAGGGTGCAAACTTTGTGATATAAAAGTGCACGGAAGCATTTTGTAATGACTCAAATGAAATTCAAAATGGGATATTGGGCTTTAAGACCATATTTGAAATTATTACGATTCCATTGAAAAAGGACTGGAAAATATTCCTCTTGGTAATGACAGTTATGGGCCTTATTTCTAACTGTTCTAAGCAAGACACTTTAAGGTAGAACTTTTGAAACCAACCTCGAGGGGTTGGCTTAAAAGAGGCTTTTTTCCATTAGAATCTTTTTTGACATCAATTACATGCTTTAGAACAGTTGAAATTTGTTTGGAGAAATTGTCTAGGTTGCAGTGCATTTTCAGGGTTCATCCTTGGATTTGGTTTGCGTTTTTAAGGGCACCTCAAACTCCTTACGTTAATACACTTTAATAAAAACTCCTTTAAGGCTCCATATTTTTAATCAATTATTGGGGTAGATTAGAGCACATCATCAGTAAATGCACAACATCATAAATCGTTACGTTATAACCTAAAATATTCTCAGTTTCCAAATAGACGTCCATCCCCCATTTATTTATTTTTCGATTTCTTCCAACACCCGGACCTTATTTTAACCCCCTGTTTATTAATTTTAAGGCTTTTGTTCTTTTACGTACCCCTCATTTCATTTCCTGTTGTTGTTAATATTAACGCCCAAATTGCATTGAAAAATAGCATGCTTCTGTATATATTTTAGTTTTATGCTTTCTGACAACGTGTTCTTGTTCTTCCCATCGCTTTATTATCATTTAAGGCCTCGTCTCAACTTCCGATCCCCCCGTTTATTCCGTAATTTTTTCCAACCCCCTTTTATTAGGATTCCCACCGTTTATTTGGCAATTGATATTACGTAATAAACTAGTTTTAACCGGAGTATTTTTATAGGGGTTTGTATAAACCCTTTGCCAGGAACGGCCTCTACGGTACGTTATGTCCGAAGACACTATATTATGAAAGTGGAGTTGATTTCAAACCTTCGTAAATTAAGTAATATGTTTTTGCATGCATATTAATTATTCTTCAGAGAATTTAGTTCTAGCATAACTAGGTTACTTGTATGTTGGTTTTTATTTTAGGACTGGGGGAAGGAAACACAAGCCCTTGATGTTGTGAGGGACTACTTTGCCGCGAAGCGTGGCACTTAGAAGAATTTTTATGGAAAGAATACAACACTTCATCAATTAGAATGTTGCTTTCCTCGCGTTTGTCTACTACATTAATATTCACAGCGATGACGGAAATGGTGTGGTGTGCAGGAGAGGGGCGAGAATCTTTCTGGGGAGTACATTGTAGTATAATACTTAAAGTGGATTTCCACTTTAAACGAACGTAATTCAGTCGATTAATCCTTCTATTATTTTTCTGACGTTGCTTGGATGAGGGTTTGGCTTCATTTAAAACGAATTGTCACAAAGAATTGATGGACTTGAACGAGGTGACATAAGTAGGAATAGAGTCCATCTGGCAATTACTAATTTTACGGTTAGATTCTAGACGCCATAATGTGATGTCAGCAATTTGGCGGTGGTGGAATCAGATTGCCTGTGTTTTGTCTGCTTCAATTTTCTAATGAAGAACATTTTCTAGATAAAGCTAACTCCTTCGATACTTTCCGCTGTTTTTCATCTTTCTCCCACTGAAGTACTCCTCTTGCACACCACTTCTCCAATTACCATCACTACGGGTAGTTTCGCATTACATGTGTAGAAAGTTCATAGTTTCTGAACGAAACGGTAGCCCGCTGATGGTAAGAAAATGTTCTCCATGTCAGCCTATGCCTAATGAATCTATATACTATAGTATACAGCGCACTCATGCCTTCACTTTGCGTTAGACACCTTCACATTTACACAACAACGGCCTACTCTAGGAAAATATGGAATATCTTAATCAGCAATGCAGAAATTTCAGTAAAACTTAGCAATATTGTAGAAAGTTGATGCTATACTATTTTCAAAAGTACAACTACTCGCCTTTCAATTGTTTGCTGATAACAGCAAGTAATTTCAATAAACTTATACCAATGATGTAACGCGCCACATTTTTGCCCACGTGATGTCAACATAAATGTAGAAATCCTATCAGATCTCATTTAGTACAAGTTGAATTCTTACAATAACTATTGGAGGAAAAGTTCCAAGCATAATAAAGAATTAGAATAATTTGTTTATTAATTTGTCTCGTGTACTTGCTAATTATCACAAAACGCGCACAAAGCCGCTGATACCTGTAACGCTTGCTGTTTCTGAAAGGTTATATCGGATGTAAAGCAAAATATAAACTTTCATATAATATTTTTAGCAACTTTTTTTACATCACACTAATGGGCTATAAATAATTGAATAAGTATGACAGCATAAAGTGTCCGTTGTATCTAGACGCTAACAGAACAAGAAATAAAAGTCGGAAACATTTTTTGTAGCACAAAATGGGCTATAGTTCACAGGAAAGCAGTAGTTTAGCACTAAATCGATAGCTCGGGGGCTCCATTGATAGCTAGGGGGGCTCTTTTCTTGCATTTATCGTTATAAGAAACGTCAAAGTTAATCCACGCTGCTATATAAGAAACTGATATTGTCATGCAAAAAACAACGTATTTTTGATACCCAATGTTATGTAAAGTAACAAATTATCGACAGATCTTTGAGTCTAAACTAGATTCTTACAGCAGACCATTGATTTATGTTTCTACTTCGACAAAATCATTTCTTGGGCTTATGTTTATCTATATTCCCTGCAGTGGTCTACAGGGAGGGCGCGGCTCCCTAGCCGTGACTTGAGGGGGGTTCTGCCCCCCTAGCTCTGTACACTGTACAGAGCTAGGGGGGCAGAACCCCCCTCAAGTCACGGCTAGGGAGCCGCGCCCTCCCTGTAGACCACTGCAGGGAATATAGATAAACATAAGCCCAAGAAATAAAACTTGGATTGAGTACTCGAGGGAATGGTTTCATCAGCAAATTGTATGTTCACTATACCAACTTCATTGAAGTTGTCGATATTTTGCGTCACAAAAAATGTTTCCGACTTATCTTTAGGCCCATACTGCTCCTTCTCAGCTTCGGACTCCTCACATGTTCTGCTCTCTGACCTCTTTCCCCAGGTTTTCATGATATGGATTATTAATTTAATTGCTTTGTAGCTCCTACGTTCTTGAGCGTCTTTCTTTATTTACGAATATGGCACATTGTGTTTATTTTCCTTTTTTAAGTTTTAACAACGTACTGATACTAGTAAATAATCCCAAAGGCATTGCTTGGGATTTTTTAGATATATGATACTAATTTTTCAAAGGAAATCAAGATGAGACCACGACAAAACTTTTACTAAAATTTCACTGATATACAAGCATTAGATAATATCAAATTTAACTTGGTCTATGTTAGGCATGCTTTGAAATATTGAGAAAACAATTTGTACAGCTGCTAATAGTAAGAAACTTAGCCTACCAATTTTCAGTCAAATCTGAGAGGTAGGGTTATCATAGCTGTTAATTTTGCATGGAATGACCCCTTGGTTGAACAAGCTAACCCGCTTAAATATTGGTATACTATCCAGCGACGTCGTGGCCATGGGACCAGGGGGCCATAGCCCCCTGAAATAATTTGTCGGATGATTTCCATCCTTGTCGGAAATTTTAAGTTGATGTTGTCGAGAATTGATAAAGGTTCTTTTGATGAAACAGTTTCTATTGCAGAGCATATTTGAGAAAATGCATTGCATCGCTAAATTCAGCGAACTTTTGTGAGAAAAACTAGAAATGAATCCGTTTCCGGCAATTTCAGAAGATCCAAATTTCACAAGTTCCCCGGGGGAGATTACTCCCGGGCCCCTTAGCAAGCGTAAATTTAGCGACCGGTGTACACATTTGTTTTATAACAAACCACTTTATAAGTACCCTTGTAAAAGACAACTTAAAACTTAAGAAACTACAAGGAAAGTACAAGGAAAGACCTAATCAAAGAAACTTTAGACATAAATCATTACCTAGTACAACGTAAAGCTGTGTCAAAAAATGATGAATATGACATTGCAGGGGTCGCGGCGCGAGTATTTGAGTGGGGGGGCCAGAAATTCGATAAAATTTTAAATCTGCCCCACTATGCTTGGATGACAGATAAAATTGTGCGTTCCAAAGAGCTTTTGATACCCCCCAAAAACAGCCCTTTATACCTCAAATTATGAACAAAAATTTATAAATACATACTAACGAAGAACAGTAAAATACAAATGCGCAAATTTCATCTTAGCAAAAAGTGGGGGGCCAAGGCCCCCCCGGCCCCCCCGTCGCCGCGACCGCTGCATTGCTTCAGAGATGTGCCGATGGAGGGACGTAAGGAGAGGGTTTTGCGCCCTCAATATTATCAAATTTGCAAGAAAGTTGGTCGAAAGTCAGCCATTCTACAAGAGTGTTGGCCACAACATTTTCTGCGACCTTTTCCTTCTTTTTTGGTAACAATAATCGGTCAATTGGTCAAAACGTACCCCCAGACCTGTCCACAAGTTGCTCGGCAACTTTTAGGCAAGTTTAGGCTTTTTAGCAACTTTCAGCTTGTAGAGGAACTTTCAGTGCATCGGGCAACATTTCAGTTTTTGTGTCTCGATAGTCACAGTCATGCTCCTGCCACGAGTGAAACAATTTACAAGTGCAGAATATAGTTTGTGCTGAGAATAGATTTGTCCAATCTTTTAGTTTTACTATTGGGTAGCACGGGATTCTATAAAAAGTTTCTCTAAGAAACAGGTTATGATAAAGCAACACTTAAGAATCACAGGCCGGCTGAGCTACAAATGCTAACTGGAAAAAACAGGGCTTGAAAGAAAGATGTTTGATCAAATCACCATCTGTTAAAATCTTCACAGAACCTGAACATTTTATCTCTTGTATCACAGGTGCCTTATCTGGGTTGTTTTTGTTAATGATACTTTCATGATTTTGTGAAACAGTTTAGAAAAATCTTAGCTTTGATATAGCAAAATGTAAAGAGACATCGAAGTTGAAGACAGTAAATTTATTTCTTTCATTTGGTCCAAAATTTATCGAGTAGCAAGTCATTCAGTAAATATGGGTGTGGTTGAAATTCAGGTTGATAACTTTCTTGAAAAGAACAACCTTTCAGGAAATTTTGAGCAACTTGTGAACAGGGCAACCCCCCTCCCAAGAGAAGGCGCCTCGGCTCATCGCTACATTACCTTAGAATTAAACTCATACGGACGTATTTTGTTTGCTACATGACAAATAGTTTGCTAGATTCACGTTCTGCATATGCTTTCAAAGCACCTCAGTTATGCCAAAAAAACTAAGAAACTTTTAGTACTAGGCCTTGAACTAGACTTCTTATGAAAAACGTGTACTATGTCACCATTTCAACTATAGATAGCATGTCATATCTTCAGTTACGTATTACAAGTTCATTTTCTGTGCATGAAAACAGGTTAATTAAGGGGTCAGTCCTTCCTTCTCAGCATATAGAACAATGATGACAACAATTTATATCCTATTTTGCAGGGCATTTTCCGACGTTCTTAAGGGCGTGATTTAAAATCTCTTCTTCCGGGGAAAGCCCTCAGACCCCAATTTCCCTCCATTTTCTTTGCATGTTTTCATGGTTATAGACTTCCAACTACTTGTTTCCTTTAAGAATAATGCTGGTCAGATGGTGCAGCGTAAATTTTGTTTTCACAAGAATTCAAAAGCATCAACCACTAAAAGACAAAAGGTACTCAAAAATAAACAAAAGATATACTCACCCCTAAATACAAAATGTGAATTTGTCGTTACAAAGGGTACCCGATTGGTCAAGGTCCCCAAGACAATCTATGCCACCACGTCACTGCTGTAAATAAATGAATTATATCGGAAATTAAGGATTCCCACCTCCCCTTAGAAATTTAGACCACCCAGTGCCACTGATACTATAATCATCATGAATTGAATTATTATTTCTTATGGCAGCAGGAAAGTGTGTTACATCAGACTTTTCAATGAGCAAATCAGACGCGCGTAGGCTCATTTGTGCGCGCTGTTCTTTCGAACAAAATTTTTGTCAATTAAAGGAAGATATTCATAAAAGCTGAAAAATGTTAAAAGAAACGCAATTATAGGCAATTATGTTATACTGTTAGAATCAATTATTTTAAGGATAACGGACATTCATCAGGACAGTGAAGTAACTGAATTGCGAAGTGTTTGAACAGCCAAACAATGATTATGGGCCATTATGAGCCTTCCATTATACTTGAATTTATAATCTATCAATGTCACCCCTCACTAGGAATGAAACTGATAGATTTGGGCACACGACAAATCGAGCGTGTGGGATGTGTTGGGTGGTTGCCTTAGCGATCGCGCGCATCTCATTGAAGGGTCTGCTGCGTGCATGCTAACAAGACATGCAGTTCAGTACTATTGTTTTTATTATTACAGGGGATGCATTCCATCCAGATCTTCTTATCTTCTTTTTATTCTTCTACTGGCTTCTCCTGATTACTCAGGGTCACTGGTGCGAATTCATCTCCTCCACAGCTCCCTATCTTCAGCATCACTCACTTCCAGCCCCTTAATTTTAAGCTCTTCTTCTATGCAGTCCATAAATCGTCGTTTTGGCCTTCTTCTTGATCTTCTTCCAACTTTTAGCCCCATCACTCTTTTGCTCAGTCCCTCTTCTTCACTTTTCCGAACATGTCCAAACCATCCTAATTGTTTCTCTTTCATCTTTTCACTCACTTTTTCTACCCTAAGTTCCTTCCAAACAGTTTCATTCCCCACCCTATCCTTTCCTGTAATCACCGCAGTATCCTCATCTCTGCTGTATCAGCTTTTTTCTCCTGACATTTGGTGATTGGTAGTGCTTCTGTGCCATACAGCAAGGCTGGTCTAACTACCACTTTACATATCTTTCCCTGAATATATAGAGGCACTCTCTTATGGCATAGGGTTCCTCACATATTTGTCCACGCATGCCAGCCCGTTGGTATTCTCCTCTCCACTTCCCTTGGTGTTCTTCCATCTACCTGTAGTGTGGGCCACAAGTACTTGAATTCTCTTACCTTATTTAGCTTGACTCCTCTTAATGTTATCTCTCCTTCATCTCCGTGACATGTCTGCATCAGCAGATACTCCGTTTTCTCTCTACTAACTTTCAATCCATTATCTTCCAATGATCTCCTCCATCTCTCTAATTGGTCTTCTACAACCTGTCTTTCCTTTCCACTCAAAGCCAAATCATCTACAAACATCATATTCTCGGGCGCCCTCCTTCTGACATTATCTGTTAGGGTATCCATTAATTACAATGGTGAAGATAAATTATCTAAGAGCTGATCCCTGATACCCTCCCACTGCAACTTAAAAGCTCTCTCTTCTGCATGCAGGTGTTATTATCTGGATTTTACTGTCTTTGTACATATCCTGGTTGACTTTAGTATACTTTTTTGGTACTTTCTTTATTCTCAAATAACTCCAGACTTCACTTCTCGGAATTCTGTCGTATACTTTTTCTAGGTCTATAAGCACAAGAATTAGGTTTGTATTTCCTTCTCTATATTTTTCTATTAACTGCCTTAATGAAAATAATGGATCTGTTGTGCTTCTTCCTGGCATAAATCCAATTTGCTCTTTAGATACTGCTACCTCTTCCGTTAGCTGTCTATCAATAATCCTCTCCAATAATTTCATCGTGTGTGACACTAACTTTATTCCACGGTAATTTTTTGCATTCTTGTTTTGTCTCCCCTTTTCTTGAAAAAGGGGCACTGACACACTCTTTCTCCACACTTTTCCAAGTAGTTTGGTTAGCCACTCAATTCCTTCTCTACCTAGGCACTTCCAGGCCTCAGTGGGAATATTGTCCGGTCCTACGGTTTTTTTTATTTTCAAATTTCTCATTGCGTCTCTTACCTCCTCTTTGCTAATATCCTGCACATCTCTTACTGCTCTTTGCTGCACATTTCTTTGGGTCCTATCTTTCTCCACATTTAACAATTCTTCAAAGTACTCCTTCGTTCGTTCTTTGATTTTATCATCTATCAGCTCTGGAAAGAAGCTGATTTTCAAGGGAATTAATGTTGAAAAGAGGACCATATTTACTCTTCAAGGATTGGAGCATATCTGGTAGCACTCTTGTCTCCTTTGTTTGAAAATGCAAGGATTTACCAGATGCAAGAAAGCAAAGTTATCAAAATCCGCAAAGCTCTCAGACAAAATGCAGTTGATGTTATCAATTACCTGAAAATACAGACTTTTATAGTTATTTCTTCGATCTGCATTGGAAGATGGCCTTCCAATTAAAAAGACAGTTGATTGGGAGAAATCATCATAAGCACTGTCAGTGTGCAAATCAAACAAAAATTCAGTAGAAGTAGTGATTTTCTGAAAACAATGACTGAAGTGTGTATTTTGATTTTGAAGAGCCATGTAAAGAAGTGATGACTGTCCCAAAATCCTATTGGAAACCTGGATTAGAAAGCAAAGCAAAAGCTGTTTATGATATAAACCACTAGCTTGTGATATGGATGCATCATCCCAGCCTTGTGAGCTTTCAATAGTCCTCTCCAGTAAGTCTAAAAGGACTTTGTACTTATCATAAAAAACACTGATGGCGTGTGAACGATAATGCCACCTAGTTCCTTCAGGCTTAGGAATATCAATTCCATTTAAATGCAAAAAATTTTTCCTTCTGGGACTACTACTAGAAAATGTGCTGAAAGCAGCAAAATTTGCAAAGAAAGCTCTAACCAGGTCCGTCGAGAGCCAGCTCGGGCCCTGGGGCTATAAACAGCACGGGCCCCTGCGTAGGAGTAGCAGCACAGGGACAAGAGGGAGCTACAACAAATGCAAATCACTTCAAAACTCTTATAAAAACATTGGTATTCCATAATGCAATCTTCAAATTGCTTCATGCCAATGTATATTTCAAAAAGCCAGCAAACGGCTTTTTGAATATTATTTTGCAATAGCAAAATTTTCACTGGCCCCCTTGAGGCCCGGGCCCTGGAGTTTTACCCCGGCTACCCCCTCTCGACGGTACTGGCTCTAACCATCTTCCCTTACAAGAGTTTGAACACCAGAAATGTGCCCAGACATGACAGAAACCCCATAATAAGCTTGCATGACCAATTTATGGCGAATTGAATCCCTAAAATGTGTAAGAATATCTTGAATAACAGCACTAATTGCAGGAGCAGTTCTATCTGAACTTACGTTGTAACATTTCAAAAACCTTTCTACAACACTATCATTCTTATCAAATCGAATGATCACACTCAGTTGCTCCTTAGTTGACGCATTAGTAGTCTGTCCCATCAACCTGCACACCCAGAAAATTGCACTTCTCTACTTCCTCATCAATGTGATCATGAATGACAGAGTCTATACATTCAACCAGATCATTCTGTGTATCACTAGAAACACCAGTGAAAACTCCAATGCTACCTCTTTCTGATTCAGAAACCTTACCATGCAGACGACGCTCAGAAACAGTATCAAACCTCGAAAAAGACTTTAAGAGCTTCTTATAGTTACCTTGGTTTAGGCTACCACTAGATTCATCGTGCCCTGACAACCTCAGAAGGAGTTCTTAGCATACCTATGCTTTGCCTCACCTCATCATTGTGCCGTTCTATTTCATCTCTTCTCGCCCTGGATAGGATTTCATCAATCCATTCAGAGACGCCAAATGTCTTCCAATTTTTGTAAGCCTCCATATGAGTCTTCGACCTCTCGTGCTTCCCTCCGTCTGACAAAATATTTCCCAGATTCCTTTATCCCCCTTCCGTCCGTGACCGGATACTTCAGGTCTAAAGAGCAGGCACGGCCAGCAAAAAAGACTATTTTTAAGAACACTGCCACAAAGCCATTTCTTCTTTGAGTACTAATCTTTTAGGAACGTTCTGTTCTCTGTCTTCAACTTCAATACTGGCATTGGTCATGGTTGTTGCGCAGTTAGCTTGTTGTCTGCGATATTTCTCAAGCCAAAAGGCTTTTGCAAAAGCTGTGCAACCACATCTATGAATTGCAGGACATTGACCTGAGCCATTTCTTAGAAGCTTTTTTCTTGTGAAAAAGGTAAAGTTTTGCTTGTTCACACGCTGCACTACACAAAGTTTTGCTTGTTGAAACTGTGCTGCACTACACATGTCTGCACTTCGTGCTAGTAGAGATGGGCACGACCATGGTATTGTTATTGCTAGCACATTACTTCATTTTAGCCAATGTAGTCACAGGATTTTACAATAAGTTATTGTCTTATTTCGTGCTATTTACTTTTGGGCACGATGTACAACACATGCGCACTGCGAGCAACAGTCTTAACACAGGGCGTCAAAAGTGTCGGATACAACAATGATACAGGGATAAAAAACCATTTAGAATTTGCATCTTATCGAGAAAAGCTAAGAAACCACTTGTTACTACCGTGTTTCCCCGATAATAAGACAGGGCTTATATTAATTTTTACTCCAAATTTGGCACTAGGACTTATTTTCGGGGGATGTATTATTTTGATATATCAACAAATGAAGTTACAAAGTAAAAATTGTACAAAGTAAAATCAACTTTAAAGATAAGAGACGTCTGGTAAATGCTTGGAAAAACCAACTGTTTAAAGTCAATTTTTATTGCCCAGCCGTGTAAATGAGTTACGAAAGAACACGCAAGAATAGTTTTTGTGTCGTCATTACTTTTGGTTGCCAAAAAAAGATTTTTGAAAAGGATGGCATACACCGCATTAAAGCAGTTTGAATAAATATAAAAAAGAATGTTTGACTCTTTCGTCTTTCTGCCGCTCTCAACTAGGGCTTATTTTAAGGGTAGGGCTTACATTAAAATCATCCTCAAAAATCACGCTAGGTCTTATTTTGCGGGTAGGTCTTATTATCGGGGAAACACAGTAGTTACTGAGACAGAAAAAAATTTTTAATGAAAATGTTATGGTCGTGCCGGGCATGACAAGCATGACCTTTTTTTCTTCGCCACTGGTTCCATGTTGATCTTACGCCGTACATTTATCTCAGTATTCTGTTTTTACGCCATAGCAGGGCTAACTTTAAAATAGTGTATGCTAAAGCCTAGTTATCCATTAAAACTTCATGGTGCTTTCTGTGAGTCAATTAGGGGGAGGGAGAGGGTAATTCTAAGGCTAAATTAGACAGTTTTGTTATTGCTCGGCCAACACATAAAAAGCTCTCACTTTGCATGTTTGAAATAAGTGAGATATTCTTTTGATGGTTTCATGTATGTGCGTAAAAGTAGAATGTATTGGGAAAAAATTTTGAAAAATTTTTAACAGAGGAAAAATGGGGTATGGGAGCTTCACCAGCATGCTGCCCATACCCTTCAGACTATTGGAAAGGATAGGAAACATTTCACCTAGCATGTTTATTTTTCTGGGAGAAGGAACTTTGTTAGCTTTCTAAAGAATTATTTTGTTCTGTATTGATTTGCTCCTGGATGAACTGCTAGATTGGCTCAGCTGACTCAATAGACTAAATGAGTTTTTACAGACAGAAGAATGGTATCAAATCGTAATCCTGTGATATGCCACATCACTATTTTGTTAATGATACAACAATGCATTTGAAGCTTCAGTTTTCCAAGGAATTTTCTGTGACCGATACGCTACGACATTTGAGTTTGCTCTTTCGCAAGCAAAGGTATTCCTCTTAGTGCACATCGGATATGTTCTAGGGTTACCTACATGGAATGTGCATTGGGTTACAAAAGCCCCGTTTCACTTGCAACGCTGTTCAGTCAGTAACTCTATTAGTTTGCTAAGCACTAAAAAGAAATATTAAGAAAGAAATAAATTATTAAATATACTACAAATGTCCTTACTATTAGGCCAAAAGCCTGATATTTTTTTAATTTTTCATTGAACCAGTAAGAGGCCAGAATTAAGAATTCTTGTCGAAAAGTCAATCTGTGTTCACTTTACGTTACTGTTGTAGTTGTACAGTTATTAGAAGTGTCGTTCTGAAAAGTATTACTGAATGAAGCGAATATCTGCTCAACTAGGGGGGGGGGGGGGGG
>WIPJ01001866.1:130450-189256 GCA_018155075.1 Cassiopea andromeda
ATATATATATATATATATGTTCAAATTGAAGGAAGAAAACAAATTTTATTTTGCCAACTAGGAAAGGTTCGATGAGTGCATGTATGGAACTTGTGGGGTTAAGAACCTGTGCGTTAAGGGATTGATTTTTCAATCAAAACAAGTCTTGAAACTTGCGTTGAAATGCTATGTAGCTATACATACATGCTGAAGAGCAAAATTTGCTAAAAATACAATCAGCTGAAATCTCTCAACAAGACTACGTTTTCAAACGTAACCTGTTTATGATACTTCCATGAATAGTAGTTTATAATAGTTGCTGTATGTTGGACAGAGCCGTATGCAGTGGCAATTCTACGGGAGGCCAGGAGTTCCATGTCCCCCGAGAAATTTCTTGCTCTTGTACTATTATCAGCTATTTCATTGTTTGGTTAAGAAAGGACCTTATCCTAAAGTAAACAAAGTGTGGTCAAAAAGAATTTTCTTGAGGCTTAACCACAGACCCATGTCTCTCGTTCCTCAGAGTCAAGGGCCCCTTAAGATTTTTGAAGCTTGAAGCGTCCCCTAGCAGTATGATGTGTCCTTAAATAGAACAAAAAGTCTCAATACAGGTGAAAAGTAGGAGGCCGAAAGGGCGTGGTCTCCAAATTCCTTCGAGAAGGTTGATGGTGACAGACTTAACAATAACTGATTTTGGGGAACGTCTGCTTTAGTAGATAAAAATTTACCAGGTGTATCTATCTTTGCAAATTGCAGGGGTAGAGAACGGACATCCACTGATGAGACATCATGAAGCTTTATACAAAATGTGTTAGCTGATGTAGGAATATAGAGCATTGCTTGTACATTTATATGCTCCAAAATACTTAGAATATTTCCTCAGATTCAATTCAGGAAGGAAAAGTTTGTCGAATGTTCTTATTCAAGTAAGGAGCCAATGCAGAAGCCGAAGCTTTCGTCTAATTTGGTTTTTTATTAAATCGCTTGTTCTGTTTCTGTCTAAGGCATGCTGTATCTCATACTGTAGCTGTTTTAATGGGGACAGGAGCGAATATTCCAGGACAGTGTAGGGGCTGTGAAACTTCTTTCATTAAATAACACAGCTCAACTAGCAAGGCAAGGCAATTTCTTTGTAGGGAAATAATGATATCAAAGAGCTTTGGTCGAAATGGACTTCAGTGTACATTCCGCATATTCTATTTTTCCTTCGGTACACTGGGGTGAGATTTTACTTCTAGCTTTGGACTACAAGCAATACCTTTGAACTGTATACATAAGTCTTGAACAATAACTCTATTGTTATCTTAACGCAGAATGTGTTACCAATATGGCCGCCCTGGGCGCAGCCATTCCACGTATATACGTGAGGGATCAACGAATGAATGTATGGAAAAGTATACAGCCATAATTGTCAGTTCAAAGATAAATTTATATAACGGGTAATCTAGGCATCTAGAATGTATGTAATATATGTGATGTATGTAATGCGTTCTTTATACAAGAAAATAACCCTTCAGTGACTTACAATTTATGTATGTATATATATATATATATATTTATATATATATATATATATATATATATATATATATATATATATATATATATATATATATATATATATATATATATATATATATATATATATATATATACATACATATATACATATATATGCATATACATATTTATATTTAGCTTTATATATACAGTTGACATCAACATTATTCATATCCTAACTAAGTAGAGATTGCAAATTCTCTTCGCTTTGTCTCGGAATGAAGCGATGTTTTAAGTTTTTGTCATCAGCTCTGTATTACAAACAGGAAAATTAATAACACAGGCATGTATAACACACATTTTAATTAGTTCCATAGAAATTTTATCAAAGATTGTCAACATGGCATGTAAAAAATAATTCACACCCTATACTAAATGAGCTGGTTAATTGTCAATTGCACAGATTTTCCTTTTTATCATTCTTTCAAGATGAATTTTTTATGCAACCATATCTTTCCTGTGCGCCTTCTGTACCATACTAGCACACTTTTCCATAGCAGAAGCTATCTAAGATTGATGTAATACAAAGCTGATCAAAAAAATTTAAACATTCGCTTCATTTCTACACAAAGAGAAGAGAATTTGCTCTTCAACTCTCTCCACAAATTCTCGATTGGGGACCGGCCTTTGTCTTGCTAGTGCTTCTAGTCGTCGCCTAACTTGGATTTTTCAGCAGATTGCTTCACATTTTGTTCACATGGGTGCCCTCTTTTTCATGATTCTTTAGACCATGAGGAAGTTTCCCGTGCTATTGGAAGAAAGCATCCCCATAGCACTATGCGTCTTACCAACTTCTTACCTCTATTCTTGACAGCTGGCAAGGCACGCTTTGCCTGTCTACTCCTTTCTTTCTCCACATATATTAGGCCCGTAGACAGTAATAGGGCTGTGAGCATTACGCCCATACTAATTTACTGCCTTTACATATGTAAACATGTCAAAATTCCAACTTTTTGCTACAGCTGGTAGTGTTATATACTGTCAAGTCAACTTATTGCTTCTATATCCATGCATCCATGCTCTACCAATCCAGTTCAGCTTTCTATGGTACTGCGAAGATGAAACATCAATACTGCCAAATCATTATACCTTGGTCATTAAAGAATCCCAACCAATAGTTTGGAGCTTGCTTCAGGTGAACTCTGGCAATAGCAAGGTGGGCATTTAAATGTATCTCCTTTAGCAGTGGTGTTTTTCAAAGCCTACGTCCATAGAGATATTCATGGTCCTAAACCCACTCTATGGTTGGGCATAACACTTTCGTCCCTACAAAGTCAAGCTTTTCATAGAAGCTTATACCCGTCAACAAATGATTGATGTTGACCTTTCGGAGCATTTCTCTCGCTTTTTTTGAATGTCTTGCATGTCATTCAGGATCTATGAAGATTTTTAACAGTGTACTTGTTGATTATTGTACATTTTCAGAATGTTTTTACTCATTGATTATGCTATGTGCAGTATTATAGGGGCTTAATATTGCTTTTAAATAACTTTGTAGAGAGTGCAGGTAGTTACATGCATATACACATTTTTGGCCACAATAACTATAATCGAGAATTACCAACATACTGATCTTCGATGGATCTTTTAATATATATTTGAACTAATAACTTCTTAAGTATTATCACAATTTCGATATTAATAATACAGGAAAATCTTGAAGCCATTGTAGACCATTGATTACCACACTAACAGAAATTGGAAGCACTGATAATTATCGAACACCAAATATTTTTGTTCAATTATTGTAAGGGTATGAATAGTTCTGAACATGGTAAAGATTGAACTCTTTGCTGCAGCTGGTAGTGTGCAGATTAATTCAATTGATATACATATACGAATACAACTATTTAACAATAAAGCAATTTATACCCACAAGTGTAGGAGGCAGGGGGCAGGGGACTACAGCTCCATCAAGTTGGGCAGAAATCCGTTCTACTCGGGAAAATGCTCTGAAAGAACAATAGGAAACTCGGGCAGGAAGTTGATAAAAATTTCACAATCCTCTTAAACATGAGGTCCTCCTACGCCCATACTTTCACCAATAAAACAATACGTTATTAAAAGAAAGAACAGTCCAGCTGGCTGCAAGATAGAAAGCGGGAGGACAAGAGTGAAAAGTGGAATATAAAGTATCTCCTGTGGAGGCTTTAAAGGTATCCCAAGCTGACATTTTCTGGCATTTTGCTCTATTTCTGTCTAGAGCATGTTCTATTTCATACTTTTTTATTTTAATTGGGACCAAGTCAAATACCATTGACACCATAGAAATTTAAGTAGTTTTATTATTGAAATATCGAGGAGATATTGAAAGAAAAATAATGCCCAGCTATGTGAAAGGCAGATTTTGAGTAAATTACAACTGCAAATTGAGGTTGACAGTAGATATAACTTCTTTGATCTACCTACCTACACCTGCAAGTAGGTAGATCACAGAAGGTATATAGATCATTATCCTACACTACCTGCAGAATAATGCCACTGTTGGTCATTAAATATATAAGTATATGGTACACAGGTGTGATTGATACTTCTGACGGGAGATTGATACTTCCGATGAGGGGGCTAAATTACGGTTTTCAGGGTACTTCCAGGCTATAGCACCCTAACCCTCGCCTGGTACCACCCCTGATGGTACCAAAATGATAAAGAAATATTTAAAATATCATAATAACTCATTATTGAGAATTGTATCGCATAATCAGGAATGTAGATACTGGGAATGTGGGGGTTTGACACATCCTCAATCGTCGAAAACCTGCATTTTGTTTGGGAAATGCCAAGTTAGAGGTTTTCAGCTGTCGGGAAACGTACAATAGTATTAAAGAAGTAATTAATTAATTAATTTACCGCTTAGTCAAAAGGCTTTTGCTAAACAAAAAGATGCTTTTTTGCCCCATATTCTCTTCATCTCCTTTGGTAACTAATATCCACTGACCATGCGATGCACGAGCAATTTACGAGCAATAGCTCTCACTTCTCAGCAATAATAATTTCTTATTCCCATTGTATGCGCAACAACAACATATTCTGTTTTTAATGTTTTGAAACTGTAGTAAGAGCGTCCTCAATTCACTCCATGTAGCCCAAGCCGGTCGCATTTCTCTTTCGCTTACTAGTGTCAGAGGTTTTATAGCGAAAAATTTATAACTGCACATTAAAATCTAGGGATGCTGTCTTAATGCATTACGTTCTGGTCGCAGATGAGATTAAACAGCCTGTTTTTAGTGCAAAGTGACTGATAAATGCTGCTATCTCTCACAAGTCCATTTCTATATGTGTTTTTCTATCATTGAATGTCCAAATGTACAATATTTGCAAGGAAGCACTCACTTTCTTACATGCCTTTTTCAATACACAATAATTTTACGCAGTTATTTGATTTAAACTGCATATTTTATGTTAAAACTACAATTTTGTGTGGAACTGCACGTTAAAAATATCTGACTGGCGTAAGATTGCCTTTTTCTTCGCGTTTAGCTTTCCATGAAGATGAGCTGAAAGATCTGTCATTCCTAATTCGTAAATTTCAAAAGTAATAGCAAGCTATGAGGATCGTTTAAGGGGGTACGTGTTCCTTTGTTCCCCGTTAGAAATTCGCTTTTTTCCTTGTTCCCTTGAGAAAATCCCCTTATTCTCTCGAATTTCGCAGGTTTATTATCCAGGCACGCCCTTTGTAACCCCTTCCATTACTACAAGCAAGTGACCACCCTACTACAACCTTGGACAAAGCTTATTAAGAAAACGACAAAAATAAAAAAGGTAGAAGCAATAGCTCCTCCATTTTAACTTAGCAAAAGATTACTATGCCCCCTCTCCTTAAATCAATGCTGAGAGATTGAGAAGTAACTCCATGCCATTTGGTGTACATTGAGAGAAAATGTGAAATTAATGGATATTTTGCAAGGACTTAAGTTTGTCTCATAATTTTTACCCAAGATTGTAGTTCAGTAAAGGGTATGCAAAAAGAGGCACGACGAAAGCGTGATGAATTCTAGGTAGGTACACAAGCAGGCGCGTAAGTTATCTGCTTTGGTTGGGGTGGATACTATACCTTATTGCCCTGCAGCATTTGATATTGGTCTGCGCAAGCTACATTCATATTACGACCACAGATTTGAAGGAATGCAAGTACTGTGATAATAACTCTAAAGGCGGGTTACAACTTAAACGAATGCACCGATTCGGCACCCTCGATCGACTGACATGTGATTTCCCGTGACGCATGAATATGACTAAACAATAGTTATGCCATGAAAAAGATGAATATATCAGAGGCACTTGTACAGAGGAAGGACGGAAAAGTAGGGGGACTACATTAGTCCACCTATTTACTGAACACAAAATCATGCAAGAAGAGAAACAATTTCACCCACATAACGCTTGGCAATTAGATTCAATAGACTTTCACTCTCAGGGGCGGATCTAGACTGCCGCACAGGTGGCACATACGACAGTCAACATTCAGTTGCACAACAATAGTTTTAGTCACTTGGAAAGTTTTTCTTATTTGTACTAAATCGAATCAGCTCTAAGATGAATTTTTCTGTTTGCTCTAAGTAGGTAGGGAATTATATATATGTCTTAAATTTTCCTATTCTGTGGAGGAGCTTGTCAGAAAGAGGAGATCCCATGTTTGTAATCTTTATTCCGGATTGTTAAATCTTACAGTTTTTACTGAAGCCCAACAGGGCAACAAAGTAGATAGAGTAAGACGTCTGTTCACAGAATGCTTCTTGCCTACTGTCGCACAACTGTCGCACGATTTGCATTTGAATCGAAGAAGGCAATCATATCGTTTTCCTGTGCGACCGTATGCCTAAGGGATGCTTTGTAGTGCTGTTGCGCAATCTTTTAGTGGATTTGATAAATAGATTTTAGTTCGTTGCTTAGCACGTGAAAGGCTGCAGAATTCCATTCATGTCGCAATCTTTATTATCCTATGATGGATTTACTGGAAAAAGTAAAGCACTTTATTGAAGAAGAGAACTACAACGCATTGGAGGTAATCTATAATGCTGAATTAGCAAAGCTCGACAAATGTGCCGTAATTTCAAAGTAAATCCTGTCAGCTGAAGACTTATCTACTAGCAGCGACATTACAAAGAATGATCCATGCCTTCGCGTTATGAGTGATAAAAGAGTCTTAGCTGCAAGGTACTTTTCAACATATCGTTTTTAATATTAAATTATATTCTCTTACTCCTTAAACGTGCCTGAAACCAATCTGACATCATTTGCAGATAGCGGGTAACTTTCAGGACAATATTTCATATTGCTGGGGAATGATCCTAAGAATGATAATTCTCCATGCTCAAAGCATATTTTGTGTTGTCATTTCAGTTACATAGAATTGTTGAAATAAGTCATGAAATACTTTCGGTAACTGGTTATATGTCTTATAAATCAGTGCTGGACTTTGGGGGCCCATCTGATTCACTTTATTGTCTTTTTTATGTTGAAAGTTTCTTAATACTATTTATTGTGAAGGAAATGATAACCCATGCATTCCTTCTCTTAACGTTTCGTTATATTTGCAGCACCGGCTCCTAGTTAGTTAGATAAGATTGGTTTTGAGCTAGTGGTTGATTTGAGTTAGAATTCAGAGGAACTCATGGAAAACAAATTACAATCATTCGACAACAAAGTCGAAGAGTTTTGAAGTTCACAGTTAGGCGTACAAGGATTTACGGATATATGTTTTATTTATTAGTTTAATTAAATATAGTTATCAATTTGTTCAGTTTATGTCATATATCTTTTGTATATTTACTTCGAATCGGCTCGACCTATTTATTCATCACAACACTATTGTTTGCTATAGGAAATGTTGTCATTTGGAAGGGGACCATGATCACCAGCCCTCCTTGGATCAACCCATGAATATAATGGAGCATGAGGTATTAGTAGTAATTCATTTATAAGTCTGAGTACTGTAGTGGGTTAGAGCTTAGGGTTATCGTTATAATTATAATTGTAAATTATAATTATATCATAGTTAGTATGAGTACTTCTTTTGCATGGCTTAGTTTTAAAATGTGTTATGGTGTAATATTTACGTCCTATGTGTAATTTATTTTGACTATCTTCACCAGCCCCATAGCAAGCAGTCGCAGGATTCCTTGGTTTGACCGTGCCAACTAACGAGCGAGCCACGCTCTATGTGCGACAGTCATGAAATTTTCTAGATCCGTTTCTGTTCACACTCTATCATATCTTGTTAAGGGAGATGACATAGATAAATTCGTACCAAATTAATGATTTCAAAAGCGTTGTTCTTCACTCGATTGTTATTGAAACCTCTGCTTGAAGGATGCAGCAATCATCGTTAGCTTCGTATATCTTCCACAAAGCCTCTTTGAACGCTGCACGATGTAGTGTATATCGGGATTTACAAGTAAGTACTTCCTCATGGCTACTCGCCATTTCCGAATCCTTTCTTTTCGAGTTCATACATTGCCTGCTGTTGAAATGCAAATATTGCCTTCTTACTATTGTGACGATAGTGCCATCTGGCACTTGATTGGTCAAGGGATTATATGTCAATAGAAACGATGAAAAAGTTCAAACCATTTGAACTTCTCATTTAGCCGATTTGGCATAGGGCAGCCAAAAAGGAATCCACATTTGAACCTAGTACGCATGCACCAACACGGGATACCTCGACCGAATCGTAGCATTCGTTTAAGTGGAAACCCGCCTTGAGATGTAACCCTACCGTCATCAATTATGAGTATTCTCACTTGACTGAAACCAAAGTTTAGGTATTCTAAGAAGAGTGCAAGAGATGCATTTATTGTCCTTAAATGTAAGCTAAGGTAGCCAAAATCCAAACCCTGGTCCTTTGGAAATCCAAACCCTGGTCTTTTGGACGTGGAGACCTGCAAAACCTACTATTGCATGACAAAAGATAGGCTGTAGCTATTATGGATGAGGAACGGAAAGAGGATAGAGATCTGGAGGCTTGCCCCCAGGAAAAACTGTAGAACCACGTACTCTGGAGAACCTCTTTGGAACATAAGAAAAAAGGTTCTTTCATGGTTGATCTTTATGCCGAAAAGGAACCTTTTTTCATTGAGACTTGACAGAATAGAATCTTCCACAACATATACACTTATTCTTATATCCCTAGATTCATCTTGAGATACTTGGCGCCAGACAGTGCTGGTTCTATCAAGGCTTCTCTGCTTACCAGTACCTCCATCAGTTGTAGTTTAAGGCCGAGCATTTGTTCTGCTATTATCACTTTGTTTCAGTTTGTTAATTCCTTTGCTGTGTGAGTCATTTTGCCATATTTCTAAACGAATGTCTACATATACTATCGGAACCTGTTGTCCTTTGTACTCAAAATTTGAATCCTGATTCATCTTTGTCTGTTGCGGTTTTCTTTTACTCCTGTTAGATTCCTATAATCTTGTTATCGCTGCTGCAGATTTGAATTGATTTGTTGTAGATTTCTGATATAAACTAGACTTGTTTTGCCTGCAGTCTAAGATCGGATAATTTGCGGTTTTCTCCTTGAAGTCTTGGTGCTGTTTTCAATAGAATTCAGGTGAATAACTTCCTTATGTTTCTCGATTTTATCCTCTTGCCATTGCTTTAATATGCTCTTTTCAGCACAATTGCTGGAATTTTTCCTGGTATTAGAAGAGCTGGCAACGTCCTCTTCAGCATTTGGAGCTTCTTCAGATGAAGCCTCATGAGCCTGTAACTCCGTGTGCTTTTTTGATATATACTGTTTGATCTCTATTACATGTGTTTCTAGGGAATGGAGTCAGTACTTTGAGCTAGGTATTTGTTCAACTTCCTTGTTAAAACTTTTTTCATTTTGTAGTATATCTTTGCTCACTACCAGAGTGAAGTAATATTATGGAGTTTCTTTGGATTTGTTAGTAGACTTCAATAGATGTGCTACAAACGTAAAAAGCATTAGATGTCATGCTAAAGCCATTATGTCTAAATACACATATTATTCCTAACGAACAGGAGCCCAATTACGATCACCTCATAAAAACCTTCCAACCACCCCTTGACATAATTGGAAGCGCCAAGCAGAACAAGCCAGCTGAAAGTGGCTTTTGGAGCTGTTATCCATATTTTTATGTCAAGATTGTAATATTTGTAAACGTTAAATGACATTTTCATGCAACCTTTCTCTTTTTTCCAGATTTGATATATCTTTCTTTTATGAAAGGTTACTTGGATTTGGTTTTTCCATAAAGTATACTAAAAGTATACTAAAGGATTTGTTTCTAGTTGATACCCAATTTTTTGTTCTATCGCAATTGTAACAAAAGGTACTGGCAAAAAACTGTTTGGCGGAAGGCAAAATCAGGCGCCATTCTACTGTAGCAGTCTTAATATTTCGAGGTCCAGTAAGGCAAGAGTTTCCTGCCATTTTAGATCAAAATTGTTGTGTTTTTTGGCTTTTCCATTTGAAAAAACAAGGGGAAACGTGCAGGATGGTAAAAAAAATGGAACAAATTGTGTTTTGAACAGGTCTAGGGGCTAGGAGCTTGCTCTATTGAAAGGTTTTTAAAATTAAAACTATATCCACGTAAAAATATGCGCCCTCGTCAAATATGAGACATGTTAATACATCGCCAGTTTATTTGCCTGTCAATTTATCACATAGCAAATTAGATAATGTGAGTGAATAGTCAGAATATTATCGGTAAGAGTCTGTTGTATCTGTATAGTACAACCCAGTGAGCAGACTTGCGAATCCTGTTATCATCTACCTAAATTTTAAGCTTGGACTCTTGATATGGAATGACAACTAGTTGAGGTGCTCTAAGGCAACTCTTGTAGCAAAGAAAACCCTACAGAATTCACTGCATAAGTGTATTCCAAAGTCAATACAACAAGAATCCAGAAGTGTAGTATGAGAAGAATTGATTCATTTGCCATGGTGATATGAAGATATGCTTATTCATATCAAAGAGAATTAATTGCAATACATTCGAAGCACTTTGTAATGCAATGACATACAGCGTACTAATTTACGCTATCTGTTGCTTCTCAAATTAGTTTTCGCCTTTAGAATGCTTCCTCTTCTTCTTATTCTTTATCTTTCTTTCCCTTTTTCTTGACGCCATCGCTTTCAGCACCCTTGCCATCTTTTTGGCAGGAAATTCAGGCTTACAGCATTTGTGAATAATGTCGTTAAGCGCTGTGTCATCATAATAAAATGGCGCCACTCTTGTATTCAAACCGCAAATGAATTGTCCATGAGGACAGCGTTTGAATCTTGACCATGAGCCCCATTCAAATCCATTTCCTGTAAGCGTCTCTGTTACTTCCCATTTCTCCAAATCTCTGCATTCATATTCAACGTTGTTCAGCCCTGTATCATCAGCAAGTAGACCCCATCCTTGGTTAGCTTCTACATTTTGTCGCCAACCAGTTAAGTAACTTCCAGCTGGGCACTTGAATGGTTGTGACCAATCACCCCACAAACCTTTTTTGGAACACCTCTCTTCAGTTTCATCACATGTGATGCAGATTGCATTAGCTGCTGTGTCATCTCCCGCACCTGCTTCCTCTGCAACCTTGAGACTGAATCCTTGAGCAAATTCGCCATTAGTGCATACATCCATACCTCCCCATGTCCCATAATCATATCTATTGTCATCTTGCTGTATCTCTAGTGCAGGCACGCCAGTAAGGCCTAGAAATAGTAGAAATTTTCTTATCGAACATTCTATCTCGATAGTAGTCATAAGTTCCTTGAAACACGCAAGTTTGTTGATATATCTTATGAGTTATTGTCTATCATTTACAGTTCCATATTTTCAGCCCTTGCTATACATTGAGCTTTGAAAAGGAGTTATAAGAGTATTAAATAAGCCAAGAAATTATATTGCACACCATCATTTAATTAACCATTGTACAAACCTCTTTGACAGAGTTTTCCATCTCCCTTATAACCATCGTTACAAACACAATTGTATAAATGATCTTTGTTTTCGCTATTTGAGTTGTCTTTGCATTTTGCGTTAATACTGCACTGACTCCCTCCACCGCAATTTTTTGGCGGCCCTTCACATTCTGCCTTTGGAAAACGATTTATTTTCAACACATTGCAGTATCCCTTTAAAATGAAAAAAGAATAGAATTTGTTATAAAATTATTTAGACTTCAATTCAAAATTTGTCAAAGAAGGTTCCTGTTTACGTAGATATCTTGATAGGTAAGATTTCTTGATAAAGTTAGTGAGACCGAATTCTGCATTTGCTACTTAATTTAACACCTTTCCTCAAATGAACATCTCTCTTGAGCTAGCGCTCCCTTGAAATACAGTCCCATCTGAGAAAATCGTTTTTAAATAACGGCATAGTCAAGGTAGCACAGTATGATCAAAGGGGTTGTTATTAATAAAAGAATTATCAACAAATTGCAGTGCAAAAATATTTACATATGAATTGGAAGCACTTTGCACAAATTTTTGAGCAAATTAGACAGGAGTTGGAAGTTATAAGGTTTTTATAATTGATAATTTTTCGCGTAAGTTCGTGGCACTTTATTCGATTGAGGGGTAGAAATGGATTTCATTACTTCATCTATTTACAATTGTGTTTCCTAGAATTCAGTGGGTATGAAGATGCCATCGGAGTGCTATTGAAAGAAGTTACCTTTAGCGCTTCTGAGAGTCTTTTTCCGAGTTCTACAACATCTGTTCCTTCAATTGTGAAATATTCCCCATCAAACAACTCGGTAATACTTCTAAGGGAGTAGAAAATTGGCATAGGGTTTTTGATGGCCTCTGACCTCCATGACTCTTTATTACCTATGAAAAGAAATCTTCTATGAAAACATGCACAATCAATGTGCTCAGAAATGTATTTGCTTTTGATTTGTTAAGAGTAATGATTTCAAATGTTTATAAGCTATGGAAACTCTACTCAAGAAGATACTCTTCGAAATTATCAATCACTTTCTTCTTATATAGAAGTCATTTCATGACAATTGTGGACATCTGGTGACTAGACCTTCGGCCATTGCATTCCAACACATGTCAGACACTGTGTTAATATGCATCTTGTAGCGAATCGCTGAGAATTTTATGTCCCTCTGCACACTAGAACAAAACAGAACAGAATGGAACGATAAAATATGGTTCAGAACAAAATGTGGGAATTCTTGAAGTGGCTAGAAAGCGACTTGAATTTTTCAATGGAAGAGATATTTCTTCACAGAAAAGACTGTTAAATTTTCAGTTCAAATGGCTAGCAATCCCTGCACTTGCAGCAACTCCCTCTTTGTGTTGCTTTCTTCAAGGTGAACGCTATATTTGCTGTTATCGTATTGTCTCCCATAGAATTTTTGTGCAAGTGTCAACTATCTTTGATGTAACTATAACGACCAAGAAAGCTTTTACTTGCTTTTCTATAGCTCCTGTGTGCCGTTCATTTCCTCTTAAAAGTATTGTATTATCCGATGATGGATTATGTTATATGATATCACAAAAGTAGTGGCCTGTATTCAGATGGCTACCAGCAAGGAAGATTTTTTATAGTTTAAGGAAACTTGTTTCTTTCAGCCATTTTGTGGCGTAGTCTCATGTAAAAGTACACAAAGATGCGTCATGAAATAGAATCGAGCTGCCCGAGAAGAGCTCACTTCAGATTTGCAACGCACTGTTCCTATTTACAACACAAAGCAGATCACGTTTTAGAGAGATCCACTTCTTGGACAAAACCACAACGCTGCAAATCCTTTTCATTTGAACACCTGCCGAATTCTTTTATTTATTGGATCGCTTTTGTTCTTTATCTATCTGTTCTGTACTGCTTTAATCTAGTGCGAAAGGGGCCTGCATCAACAGATGAGATCGGTTCAATAAACGATGCTGTCTAACATCTATCTAGTATTTGCTATAAATTCCTATAGAATCTCTTTGTCACTGTTGAGTACTGATGGATAGAAAGGCCTTAACTGTACTGAACACTCCACAATTTCCTAGACTGGTGCAATGAATTAGTCCATCATGTGACTAAGAAAGGTCATACACAATTGAAAGTTCCTAGAATAGATACAGTGGATGAACAGTATATCATTTCGGCTATTAAAGTGATTCTGAGGTAGCAACAAAGATCGGATAAAAGTTCAATAAGTGAATGCTTAGATCGAAAACATGGCCTAAGCATATCAGCTGTAACAGTCTATTGACCGTATGCTGGATTCCGCTGTCATATATTGCAAGCCACGAAACGGTAAGGACTCATAATACATCATTGTCCCATTGGATCTATGTAAGAATGGAGATGAACATATTGACAGTGTAACTGAGTGTTCACAAATGCTAGAGCCTCACGACAATGACACCTTCACGACAGATAATGAGTCAGGCCCTCACCAGTCAGTTTCTACAGAGCTACATACCTCAGAAAAGCACTTCTGTGAGTCAATGGGCCCCACCCTTTGGTTCTTGATGTTATGGAAAAGTTGGCTGATACACTAAATGATTTGAGTAAACAGCTTTGCACAGAAAAGGAACGAAACGAAAAGCTAACATCGAAGTTAAATTTGAATAAAGAGGAGATCTTGAAACTTCAGCATAGAATTCAAGTACTAAAGGCCAAATCAAGAAATAAGTCTACGGAAAAGATCCTCATGGTTAACAAGGAAAACGAAGATATATTAATAGCACAGACCAAACTTACCTTCAGCTCCCAATGGAATTCATACGTGAAGGCAAAGAACCAACAATACGAACAGTACCTAATTTCAAATAAATTCAAGGAAGTGAAGTCGACAACACCCAGAGGCACTAATGGAAGGGAGGAGAAGATCTACAAAAACAACACAGAGTGGATGCCTAAGACTAAAAATCAACTTGAAAACACCATAAATAGAAATCAAGAATATGGTATTATCCAAAAAAAATTACATCTACCAATCTTGATGGTAGAAAGTCAGATAGTAAAGAAAAAACTAGACACCGAGAAAAATTACAGACGATGTTAATGATGTACCTCTCTGGAGGAAAGGTACGACTTTAATCACTGGAGATAGTATCCTTTATAGCATCGATGACAAACAGATATATCAGAATGGCTCAGTAAAGGTTAGAGTTTTTCCAGGTTCAGCAATTGAAAATCTAAAGGACTATTACATCAAGCCACTACTGCGAAAGCAACCAAGTACGGTAATCCTGCGTGTGGGCACCAATAACGCAAGTCTAAAGAATGCTAATCCTGATCAAATTTTAAATGCTTTGCTAGATTTTAAAAAGACATAGAAGAACAGATTCCAGGATGTATTGTTGTGCTCTCAATACTAACTAAAAGATTCGGTAATGAGAAGTTAGGAAAGATCATAGAATCTTTGCCAACAAGATTTCTAATCTCGAAATCGAGACTAGTGATAACAACAATATATCCAGAGATGACTTTGGAAGGAAGGGCTGCATTTAAACGCTAGAGGCACAAACACGCTTATGCACAGGTTTATATCTAAGTTGAATCGTCTTTAACATTGTAGATAAAAACTGATGGCCAGGCTCAATGCTTACAAAGTATAGAAAATGTATGTGATGCTGATCCATACTATACTTGTTCTAAAGAATTTACTGCTTCCAATAGGTTTAACATTCATCAGCATACTGAACGTAAGAAGGGGCTTTTCATTGCATCCCTGAATGTCAATGGTCTTCGCCGCCATCTTGATCAAATGTCATTCTGTTTAGGTGAAAAAGGAATTCATGCACTTGCTTTGAATGAAAGAAAGGTGGACAATTCATACTCAAAGCAGCTTACGATTATTTTAGGGTATCAACAGGAACGTAAAGATAGAACTGCTCATGGGGGTGGAGTTGTGTTGTACATAAGGAAGCCAATTTAATACACTCGCCGCACTGATCTGCCATCTCAGGATCTAGAGCTCAGTTGTGTAGAAATACAACCCCCTAAAAGCAAATCATACATTGTAATTGCTTGGTACCATCCTCTAAGTGACACTGTTTACTCTTTTAACAAGATTGAGATAATTCTTTCACACTTAGATCAAGAGGGGAAAGAAATTATTTTACTTGTCGAAACAAACTGTGATTTTGCTAAGAAGGCTGCTAACCGATCCTATGACATGAATGCAACGCATCTCAGCAGAATTTATAGCCTGCTGAGCTTTACTCAACTTATAGAGGAGCCAACTGTGTTACTTGTGAAACAGCAACGCTAATAGACCATATTGCCACGACTTGCCCATTAATATCTCTAAATCGGGAATCCTAAGGCTTGCACGGAGTGTCCATTTCATGGTGTATTGTATCAGGAAGTTAAATGGGTCCACTAGCAAGAACCATAAGTTCATAAAAACTATAAGCAATATAGAAATCGTGTAAATGCCTTAAATAAAGCGTTAAAAAAGCAATATTTCCCAGATAAATCAATAATTATAAGGGAAGTATGAAGGACTCTTGGCAGACCATCAATAGGTTGTTGAAAAAATGATCCCAATCTACGAAGATTGTCAGCTGGAAAGAATCTAACCAAGCCAGTTTTGACAATGTATTTTGAATAAAATGAATGAGTACTTTTGTTCCTTTGCAGAAAAGTTTGCTGCAGATATTGTTCATACTTCAAACCCCCCTTCTATCTAGAGAGCTTAGAATCAATGACGGTGGGAGGATCTTTGATTTCAGGAAAGAGATGTCCATGGAGCAATGTTTAGTATGAAAGTGAAGAAAAACTTTGGCAATGATAACATCTCTGGCTATTTTCTGAAGATTGCTTGGCCATATATTTCTAGAATACTAATGCTAAACTTCAATACTTCTATTGAAACAAATACTTTTTCTGTTAGCTGGAAGATTGTTCGAGCTACTCCGATTTACAAAGAAGGTGAAAAGTCAGAAAAGTCAAATTATAGACCAATATCGGTGCTGCCTGTTTTATCTAGGCTGCTCGAGAAACTTATCTATGACCAGTTGCACCAATACCTAGAACAATCTGGATTCAGGGCTTTGCACTCATCGACCACTTGTTTACTGAAATGCAGTGATGACTGGTACTGTGGCATGGATGAAGGACTGTTAACTAGTTTAATTTTTATACATCTCAAAAAAGCTTTTGATACCGTTGATCATGAATTTCTTTGTCAAAAACTCGAGCATTATGGAGTTGTGGGTAAGGAACTATCGTGGATTAAATCTTACCTTAGCAATGGAAAGCAATATTGTCGAAGTGATGGTGTAGATTCAAACATAAATGACATCAATGAAGGTGTTCCACAAGGGTCTTGCCTAGGTCCTTTCCTATTTCTTGTCTATATAAATGACCTTCCTTGCATTGTAAAAAACTTCAAAGTTTCTATGCATGCTATTTATTTATCATTCTTCCAAGGACATTATGCAGTTAAATACGGCTTTAAATGAAGAACTTCGGAGGCTCGATAGATGGTTGCAGAGGAATAAGCTATCTCTTAATGTAGCTAGAGCTCGCTCTATGTTAATAACCACGGAATAAAAGAAGAAGCTCTCACAGCCTCAAACCGAGCCTTACAACCTTCCATTCGTGAGGAACATACAGAAGTTATATGCAATTCTAAGTATCTAGGTGTTCAAATAGATGAATATCTGACATGGAAGAATCAAATAAAATCAATCGTTGAGAAAGCTTCTCGTGCAATTGACTTTCTAAAGTATGCCAAGCATTTTCTACCAGAGGCAACTGTAAAATCTCTTTATACTAGTATTGTTGAGCCTCACTTCCAATGCTGCTGCTCTGCTTGGGGCTGTTGCTATTCCATTGACATCTTAAAATTCAGAGGCTCCAATACAGAGCAGCACACATCGTGACCAACAGTCATTTTGATGCTCCAAGCAACCTCTGATTCAAATTTTAAGTTGGAAAACAATTGAAGAGTTTATTGATAGACAAGTAATTCTAACAGTCTTTAAGTACTTAAACAGCATTGCGCCCAAATATCTTTGCGAAATTTTTACTAAAAACACCGTTAATGCCATACGCAGTCTTCGAAATACAAATACTGATTTAAAGCTGCCTTTAAAAAGCTCTGCTAACGGACAAAAATGTTTTTCATTCAGAGGTGCAAAATGTTGGAATAGCCTTTCAACTAAGGCCAAAAAAGCTACTTCAATTAAAGCTTTTAAATGCCTAATTTAGTTTGCGTCAGTGTACTTACAGATTATCGCAACCGTTTTTAATTGTATATTATGAAATTTTAAATTTGTAATTAGACTTTTTCAACATTGTAATTAGGTCTCATATTTCGTAATTATTATCTTTTTTGTTAGATATGTAAGTATAGTGTAGACGGAAGGTCCTTTAAAAATCAGTTATTATTGAAGGGCCACCCTCCTTAAAAACTTGAAATGATGAATGAATGAAATGAAATAAATTTATGGCTGTCATGTGTTTACCGCATTACCAAATCTTACCATTTTCAGGAAGCCTTGTTCCAACTGTAATGATTCGAGAACTTTCTACCGAATCTTCGTACTTTTTTTTGTCTTCTGTCGTAATGCTAAACTCAGAGCTAGTTGATGCACTCCCAACGTCAGTAATGGATGCTTCAGCTGCCAGTTTTATATCGAAACCATTCTTTTGAAGGTCTTCTAGTTTCTTTTTTGACATCTGATCTAATTTTGTGAACCTGAAAACGATGCATCCTGTTAATAGATTTACTTGCACTTGGTTTCTACTATAATTTAATATTGATCGTCAAAGTTAAATTTTGATAAAACTGGGATAAAACTGCATATCTAGTCCTACCTCGCTCCCATGTCAATATATTCGACAAAATGTGTACCAAATGTGTCAAGGAAATTTGCATAGCTCTTTTTCTTTGCCATCTTCTTTACAGATGCACGAAAGTTCTCTGTCACTGGTGGAGGCGTTCCAGTTTGAACACTTGCTCCGTAGACTATGCAGGATGCTTCATTCTTTATGATGGACTTTGTGTTAGACTTCAGTTGTTTTGACATTCTTGTATACTCAGTACTTGCAGTAAATGAAGCTTCCGCAACTTCTACCTTCCCAGAGACTGTTACAGCTGCCTTTGTAGAGAGATCGTGTTGATACTCTGATTCTGTCATTATTGTTTCTACTGTAACCGCATCACTACATGCTGTTTTTGCAATGATGTCAGCATTATCAGGTATGGTGTATCTCTGATCATCTGTTCGTCTACCATTCTTGTATTCTGCTTTGAAGATTTTGCCCGCAAAGCCATGATCAACTTGATTATCCGGGTCCATTGGGTTCCCAGTTATTATATTGTATCCACTAAACAGAAACCCAATATTTGGAAGCGTATTTTCAGCTGAAAGTGAAGAATATGCCTTATGCTTGTTATTGCAAACAGTGGCGGTATATCAATAAAAGTCGGGAGGGGGGAGGTAAGAGGTGCTGAATTTGCCAAGTACTTTAGAAATAGCCGAATATTGGTCGACTACACGTGTGCTTTATAAGAGAAATTGTACAAGAAAATTGAGGCTCAAACAAAAAGTGATATATTCTTGTTGAGGTAACTAACATTATTATTTGGTTCACTACGTTGGTCCACTACTTTGGTTCACTACTTTTGCCAATACTTTGTAGACTCGATGGCATCTGCGCAAGGGCAGATCGAATGGTGGGGACGGGGGATCACAGCTTCCCCCAAACGGTAGTTTTTCCTATAGCAAACAAGTATATTAAGAAGTCCTTGCATTAAAAAGACAAAATACGGAATCAGATGGCCCCCAAGGTCCAGCTCTGGATCCATTTCTGCACCCGAGGGCAATTTAGTAGCCACTGCTGATTGTAAAATTGAGTCTATTAGGATATATGATCAAAAATATTTACTCAAAATGGGTATGTACTAAACTACATAGGAGCTTTTATATTCCTTTAGCACACTAATATCATTACTTAACTGCATTTTTATAAAATCATGGTTCGACGTTCTGTTTCTCATCATTTTGTGATAGTTTTAATATGCTGATGAGTGCTAGAGCGTTGAAGCATCTTTTTAAAAAATGCCGTTGAATAATGATGTTAGTGCGGTGAAGGAGTATGAATGCTCTATGGTGTTTACTATATAAAATTTTTGAGAAAATGGTTTTGATGATGTATTGAAACTCTATTCTTACCACGGCAACAAAGTTATCTTCACGATATTAGGATATCATTTTATCAAAAATGAAGGACTTCAGCAGTTTTTCAATCACTCTTCTCTGCAAATATGGCTAGTTAGTTTCCTATTTTCATACTTTTTAAAAGTTTGATGTTTCAAGTTGGATTTTATGTTGCAGGTAAGTGCAAAAGCTATTTTGACTATCTTCTGACAAATAGACATATTGAAGCATGTAACTCTCTGTTACTGAGCGCGTGCAATAATGTACCTGCTTTATAATAGCCAAAGCTTTCTAGACGACAGCAAGATGATTGCTTCTAGGCTACGGTAAATGTTGGCAGCTATATACATCATTGAGGTTATAGCTCATCCTGATCGTGCAATATATCCAAAATGCAGGACAGATTGAGCGCTGATTCTCAATCCCTGATTAAAGCTTCTGCCAGTCTGGTAAAGCATAGATTTAAACTAAATGCCATCCATGTGGCAAGCATCGTAAAGGCTGGTTGTGATACGTAGCGAACCATCGACGATCAAGTCATTTCAAAACATTCAGGACATGCTGCTGCGAGGGGTTCTCATAAATCACGATTGATCGGTGACGGTCGGCGATGAGGAACAGCTAGAACAACGTAATGCCTGCTGATTTTTAATACTAATTGGGTCAAGATCTTGTGATGACAAGAAGGCAATCAAAATGCTTGAATTTGGGAACTAGGACCCCAATATTAGCTGACCATAACCTTGTCTTCTCCTGAAGCAGAGATGGGTGTCGCTTGAATGGTGTTCTTTTGCTATTGCAATGCCAAAGTTTCTTTTTCCAGATGTGTTCTTTAAAGGTTTTGACATGCGCGCTCATATTTAATATACAAGCAGAAATCTGCCTATGACTTGGTAACTTTTATTTAACGGACTTGGAAAGAAAGCAGTTGTAACAAGAATAATAGTACTACCTATAACAACTAATTTATTTCTAGTTCATGGGCTGACTTGCTGAAGTAAACTTATAAGAACCAACTATCTAATTTTGAATTTCATCGACAGATAGTTGGCCTCAGTCTTCTTTCGTAACTCTTCCAAACTTTCATACGTTAAGAAGAAGCTTGAGGAAGGCAACAATAAATAATGTTCATTTGATTACATAAATCTTAGAAGAAGCTCAATATCTTGCATGAAATCCTCAAAACTAATAGTTGGGGAGGTTGGAATAATTGTGGGGGGGGCAGATCTCGGGTTACTAAAAAAGTACACAAAACAGCAAGTCATCTATTTTGTTTAGAGGTGTGAAACCTTGGAACAGCCTCTCAGCTAACTGCAACCAGGCAGTCTCTCTGAGAATTTTTAATGATTATTGATATTATCATCATGATAATCATTCAGTTGTTATATAAATAGATAAAGGCATTTACATAGAAAGTAAAATAGATCGCATAATCAGTAATCCAAATGAATCTTGGAATTTTAAATCTTATTTGCTTCCACTTTTTCAAATGAACTTTGACAATTAACATTTTTCTGAAAGGCCCCCCATCTTACAGAATTTATAAGAAAGTGAAATGACGATTATTCGGTACTCCAGAGTACTATGAATTGAGATTACTCATCGCCGATGATCGGCGATCTAGTAATCATTTATCGGGAATAGCTTAACCCCTTTTAATCATTTTACTTGGATCCGAACATTTTTGATTCTTGCAAAATGCTTTGCGATGATTACCGATGATCACCGATTATCAGAAAGAGGGTTAAAGTTACATTCTCGTATATCGCAAATGTCGCAAAGCTACTATCGGCGACAATCACCGCAATATGAGAAGTGATTCGCGACATATGAAAACTCGGCTTAAATAGCGAGATACCGCATTTCAATTTAATTTTAGCATTATAAAACACGCATGTTCTATGATTTATAAGACAAAAAATATAACCCCAGAGCCTTTATGCTAAAACCCATTGAAAAGATCCTCTATAAGCGAGTGTGACGTAACAAGCTACCCCGATCTTGAAGTCCCTAGGCTGAAGTCCTTAGAAAATGCTTTGACTATGCTAGTCTCACTGTACTATATATTAACTATACGTTAGAGATATTGTAAAACTAGCCCGATCTAAAAATGAACTATGAAATTACTCTCTTGGCCGAAGAGATAAAATCTTAAGGACAAATCCATAGGAGAACAGCACTGGCTTGTCTATTGTTTTCGTATTTATTTTCTAAAGAAAGATTTGATTGATAATTAGTTATGGTCACTTGTAAATACTTCTACTGAATAGACTGCCGTGTATAGATAATTAGTAATGAATAAGCAAGTAATCAATACCCATCCTCCCCCTATAGCACAAAACATCACGAAGTCAGAGATCAAGCTCTGACATCATTTTCATGGAAGTTTGCTAATTCTGATCTAACTTTACAAATTACTCTAATTGGAGAAAACAGAATATCATACAGATAGAGTTTGCTTCTTCCCCAGATCCACCATCTATCTCATTTTCTTCCTGCGGATTGATTGTATCGGATGAGAAGGTTAAATCTAGGAAGGAAACATAAAAAGTGCTGGTTAGAAAGAACAAACAAACTTTATAGAAGATGCTACTCCAATAGTTAGGATACATTACTCCTGAATTTTGCATTCTTTGGCAAGTTGATTCTCTTTCACAATTCTAAATTTTTCTTGATTGGCAAACGATTTTGCCAACAATTATTTGTGATTGCGCTAGATATGATGTATTTCATGCTATTAGGAAAAGGCGAGCTACAATTTATAAGTCTGAGATGCCTTTTGAAACTGTTAAGAACTATCTGAGATGAATCAAATTGAAAATTCTTCATTTGAAGAAGCGATGAACTTCAGTTTGCATATCAAATATATTTATAGATGAACTTCTAGAAGGTTAGCACTTTGAAACATTGCTGGTAGCAAGTAAATGTTTGAAAATTACCATTTCCTCTTGCTACTGCTAGCAAAGCAGATAGCAGTAGAGCAATTTTGCACGTGCTTGTCATCGTATGAGAATCGCACAGTCCCAATCTCTGTGTCCAGTGGAATGAACGGATGTTAAGAAAATTTCTCTATTAATAAGCAAAATTCTAGTACAAGCAATTTGTGACAGATCAGTGAATACTTAGTTACAGATGCTGCCTGTTTATTGCTTTAAAGTAAATAAACAGGCAAGATTACACACATTACATTAATTACTTACTGGTAGAACCGACAGTTTGTATGAATTTGGCATAAGCAAGCCCTGCATTGACTGACTGCTCATAATTACTTTAATGCTATAAGAAACTAAATTTCTTTATAGCCATTGTAAGGGAGTCATCAAATAATTAAAAATGTTGTGAAATCAGATATCTCCACAATAGTAATGCATATAATTATACAAGAGCAAGTTATGATACATATAGTGGCCCCTTTTACATCTTTTCCTGTTGTCAGAAAAACTTCGTATGGAATTGAGACAGTGAAGTTTATTGAATAAATTCTGGAAATCCTGTTGTCATCATTAAGAAGCATTCCTAATCTTGAAAAGCATTAGAAATACATAAGATTTTGAAGGTGAAACTTTTGCGGCTACAGAATCTATACGAATTTTATTGATCACTTAGATTCTCCGTAATTTTTTAAATAGCTGGCATTTATTAGTTGACCTTTTAACTATGTATATGTTAGCCAGCTCTAAATAAAATTTTTATCTGTTATTATTCAGCACTATAATCAATAGTCTGACTATGGTGAAAAATGGCAACTTTTGAAAATCTCATTGCGTTTTCTGCAGCAGATAGATTTTCTTACATTGAGCTGATATGCCTTGATGGATGTATAGATAGAGAGACATATTGATAGAAAGATTGATAAAGAGATAGCTTAATAGATTGGTAAATTGATAAGTTGATAGCGAGAAAGAAAAAATTTTCGGAGAGTTTACTAAATATGTACGAAAAATAGAACAATGACAGGTATGGTATAAGGATTCTTAGCTTTACGGAGACATATTGCAAACAGAGCAGATCATAGACACCACCTAGTATTATGTCTAGCCATAAAGCAGGTAGTTAACACATATACTCCAACAATCAGAAGTTATTCACACTGCAAAGGCTGGTAGTTTTTCGTCGTAGAATTACGTACAAAGATTAATAAGTCATATCTTCTGTAGAGAACAAAGTATGGCAATGCCAAGGCCTTTTGTTATCCCTTTTGTTATCCCTTTTGTTGTGCCTTGCTAAAATACATGTTGTTAAAGTACATTGATTCATTATTGGATGTATTAAGAGCTATGCTAGCTTGTGCATCTTGACATGAAAATGTTGAGTATGCCTTCAATATAATGTTTTCTGTAGCAATGAACGTTACCATGAAAATTTTTAATCTTACTGGGAAATCTGTGCGACCTCAAATCTAGTAAAAATGCAGTGGAACCAGAGCCAGATTTAATGCAAGATCGTAAGCCAAGTACTTCCTACTTGGTTCAGTGAGATTCAAAGTTTATACACCACTGATAATAAGTAGAACATTTAGAAAAGCATCCACAGAGTATACTTCCAACATCAAAGCAGGAAAAAAGTAAGTGAGATAATGTACATGAATGACAGGGATGGTGGAGAGTAGCATAACCAACATCAATCTAATACTATAAACACATTGCAGCATTTAGGACTTCTCTCGTGATACGTCTGGCTGTATTGTTCATTAACCCTTCCTATGAATCCCTGGTTCTACGATGCTGTGCTAATTGAGGTCCTACGATGCTGTGCTCCTTGCGTCGATATATATTTGAAAGTAGCCGAAAATTTGCCATAGTATGGCCTTGCTCATCCTTATGCTATTGTATTGTCTTGTCTGGATATTGTAGCAAAATCCATATTGTTTGTAATATCATCCTTAAATGGACAGCAACTGAATGGCATTATTGTATTTCAAATAAGTAATAATTCAAGATTTTCACGTTTTCTTGACACTCTTCCTGCAATACTTCAGCATTTTTTATATCAAATGCGTAAGATGGGCCCTCAATAAAGAGGACAATTTTACATTACTATAGGTGCTTACATTGGGTCTGCAGGAGAAAATTTCCCTATAGTCACTATATTAAAAATACCCTGCTCTAGAGCGTGAGCTCAGATCGTTCTTTCTAGGGTCCAAAGACAAGTTAAAGATGAAACACATCTTTCATTTTATTTCTACCTATTTTAGCACACATAAACCTTTAACTATATCAAAATATACTACACAATACTTCACAGTAGCCTAGTATACAGCGTCTAATATCCTTTACAGGTGTGTAACTTAAGTCTCTCCCTACACCTTTCGATTGCTTTTCTGCAAGAATGCTGGAGTGCTTAATAACTTAATTCAGCAGGAAATTTGCAATTTTGCTCTGTAGAACATCGGAAATTGTCCCTTTCCAAGATAGGAGGTGTATTGTAGCCTTCCTGAATTCTTTTTTCTCAATTTTTTTCTTATCCTTTCTGCAGAATTAATAGTAGCAAAATTCCAACTGATCAAAGTTTATAGTGCTACTCTATAGCAGATATCTTGCACAAAGTTTCCCTACTATGCGAATGATTGAAAATCTACACATGATCTTTCAGTGGGCAATAGATTCCGAAAATGGAAAAGGTTGAATTTCGTTTACTGCATAAAGTACAATCAGAGATTCAGCCATGTTTAAGAAGCTTTCGAGTAGCACAAAAATTATGATATATATTATGAAATTAATATCTTGTTTTTGAAAGCTCAGCTACTGCTAATAAGGATTTCAATAAAGTAGAAAAAATTAAGAGGATTTTCAAAAATATATACAGTTTGCAAAAGTGGAGCAAAGTGGATCAATGACCCTTTAGAATGGAAGAGGCTACTAAAATTTTTTCTGTGGAATCTGGGTGTAATCAGTTAACAAAGTCATTTTTCCTACCCATCTTTTCAACTAAGCCAGCGCTTGAACCAATTATGGAAAGCATTAAATCCATCAAATATTGTTAATTGATTCAGAAATAATGGGAAAAAGTTATTACTAATCAAGGGTGGACTGGTTAAACTTGTCCATCTGGGGACAGTTTGACCAAACAAGTCCCTGAGTAGTGAACAGCCTCGTTCACTATTCAGCATAAAGCTAAGGGTATACACAGCTTTGACATAGGCGCTCAAATCTAAACGATTGTTCTCTCTATGTCACCAGCCCTTCAGGCATCTGCTCAAATGACCCGATAGGACAGCCCCCTGGTATTATCAGTTGCTCTCAAAAACACTTAGATAGCTCTTTTTTACCGATCCCCAGCAAAAACAATCTATGGTCAATGCTTCAACCTTTTACATTCCTGTTATCGCTTTATTTATTATTTTGATGGCTGTTTCTAGCTGTTTTACCAATTTAGGAAGTGCTTTCAAACATTAACCTCAGCAGAAGAACGGGCTCTATCAGGATCTTTCAAGTATTTGCAAATAAAATATTTATTGCATCAAAAATAGAATTCTCACACAAATTACTTATCAATCAACTCAACACTGCCTACTTTTTGGGTTATATCTTGGTTTCAGTCAACCAAGAAGCAAACGAATTAACTACAAGTTCTTCAATAACTGCCTCAACGGCAGCAAGGGAGATAAAAGCATTCTGATAATAGAACTCTGTCAATGTCAAAAAGTCATTAAGCAATGAAAAACAACAAAAAGCTCCTTTTTGAACCTTTAATTCATATTTATTTTATTCTTATATCAAAGACTGTAAGTTTGTTCATTTTGTATCATTGTTAGTATTGCATTTTAGATGGAGAGACCCTTGAAAACCAACATCTTTGCTCAAGGATCCCTCTCCGTGAAGAATTTTAAAATATAATGGAATAAAAATAAGACAAGACATAAATAGAGCCTGAGAAAGTGCAAAATGCACCAATAGGGTGACAAGACCCAGATCCTGTTAAAAGTATCTTTGAAGGGATTTTGCACCAGAAAGTGCTCCTAATCCTCAAATACTTTTTTTTTAATTTTAAATTAACATTTTCCCTCCTCTAATGTTTGCACTCCAGCAAATATGTTTTATAAAAGGCTATGTCAAAGAATCATTTTCTCACTAGAAATATTTTAACTAAAACAGGACCAAGAACAAAAGCATTCTAAGCCCCCCTCCCGAATACAACCCGATTTGAAAACAAGAAATTTAATCAACCAAATAAATCCACTAGCAGGGTATTTAGAAGATGAATTACATACACGCATTCATATGCTAGCGATGGAAAAGACTTTCTACCCTCAAGCTGTTTAGACTTCCTTATGTTAGGCACTAGGAGAACTTGCCATAATGAAGAAACTGTTAAGCTGAAGTTCTCGCCAAGTGATTTCTTTCACTTAGTCTGCTCTACACCTATTGACACTTTGCTGAGATATCTGTAGAGTGTCACGTCACAAGTTTCTTCTATTTGCCACACATTATCTAATGCATGAATTCAGTGATGGAGCAAATTGGCTAGATCACATAGTACGATTAAATTTTAACAGTATTGCCAATGAGCTTGTCTAGTCAACAGGGATGAAAAGATTGCTACCTGTGAAAGTATCGCTAATGATGCAGGTACCCTGACTGGCGAAGTTAAAAACAATCTAATAGCGCAACTGATGACTTTAGTCTTGGCAGTAATGCAAGAAGACTAGGTGGAAAGTTTTTCTATATTTTTGAGAATCGATTTCCTATTCCGGCAAAAGTTCAATGACAACTGGTTAGAAGAAATTTTATTTTCAGCAAATATTTCAATGATGAATGCAGCTTTTGCATTAATTTGCAAGGAGAAGTCTACTTACACTCCAAAGAGCATAGAGAGAAAACAACTATATTCAGGGGGGTGTGAACAGTGCCATCGCGAAAGGATACTCGTGAGGGATGTGAACCGACATTTTGCCCGACAAGGTGTGCGTGACAGCTAGAGTATTGTCGTGAAAGGAAAGGGGGGTATTGAAGTAACGAAGAAGGAAGGGAATTAGTGGGTGCAGCCTGAAAAAATTTTTTTGAAAGCCACACCCTTTACTTTGGCTACAAATGTGGCCAACGCCCTTTTTTACACCAAAACTATTGTGAAGAAGCAAGAAAAAGTAGCAATTCTTGAAAAAGGATACAATGTCTGGGGCTGGCAGACAGTAAACGTGGCATTGAAATTAAGTAGTAAATTAGAACTGAATGCTCATGTTTTCAAAAGATAAGGCCCCCATTCAACTGCTTAAATCAGTGCATGTTTTAACTGTTCTAAAACCGTTCTGTTGCGAGAAACCGTTCTATTGTTGCAAAAAATGGGAATCGATGCAATCAGCATTAGGTAAATTGCTGAAACATTACAGAACTCTTCGAAAATTCTTATGAAACTGTCAAATGTATGGCGATGAAACTGTTGATGCTACTGGTATTTCTAAAAGGATGCTATACACCTATTTCAACAAATGGCATGGAGCTATGACAGGCTGAAATGTATGTCTAAGAGCTTTAAAACTTACCAAGAAAGCCTCCAATATACCGATTGGATGCAAAATATGCCAAATGAGATTTTCCAGGGGGTGTGACGCCCCTAACGCCCCACTCCAGAAGAGGCTGGATAGTATCTTAAATCCTTGCTTCGGATTTGAACTTCTGCAGGAACCAGAACTTCTTTGCAAATATAGCAGCAAATTGAGAAAATTGGCAAAGATGATTGGCTAAAGTGTAAGAACAGAAACACTAGGTGGGAAGTGGAAGTGACACAGCCTAGATGTTTATACTGCTCTGAACAGTAATTACCTCATAAGCTTCAAGGCTATACCAACATCAAGACAGTGGAATAAAGTTTTAAGTGCATTGCTTGATAAGCATTGAAATTAGTGTTCTCGATCATTGGGCTTACATTTGTTTGAAATCTTTAACAATTGAGGATCTTTGCTCCCCTTCAGTGAATTTGTGCGCATGAGGCTTAAACTCCACATAGACAGCCGGAACCATATCTTTAGGCTATGCATGAAAGCGGCCCAAGTCATGATTTGACACACACTTTCTACTGCCACGGGTGTGGGGACAACAACCTGTTAGATGACCATGTGCTCAAAATATAGAAGGCAGTTTGCAATGAAAGCTGTTCCACAAATCTTAATTTCAATCGTAGCACCTACCATAGATTTAGAAATTAAACATTGCTTTTTCTATTGGAAAAGCCTTTTTTAAATAAACAGGTTCAGCACTTTGAAACTTCAAAAACTTCTATTTCGCCTTTCATATCGTTAATAAGACATAAAATATAGAGGTAACTCTTCAGCAGTAGCAGATTTTTAAGAGGGCTCTCATTTCACGAGTAATTATATTCAGTAATTATATCTAGTAACTTTATTTATTATTATATAATGCCACAAGTAATTTATGATTAAATTGAAAAGGGAAATATGTTTAGAAAATATTCCAAGTAGAAAAAGAAAGCTTAACTAATAAACTAATTAAATGTTGCATGAGACTTAAAATAACCTTCCTCTATTCAACGGCTGTTGTTCTTCATTTCATGTGATGTTTTTATTTAAAGTGTATGTTTGAAAGCTTACTTGACATAAGTTTTGCCAAGTTTATTAGTATTTGTCTTTTGGTAAAGTATGCAGATGAGATAATTATGTGTCTTTGATGCAATGAAAACCTTTTCTCTGTTTATTATGCTAATTTTTGCTGCCAATGTAACACATTGTAATGCTAATCGCTTTTACTTTATCTTTAAAGTGGTACATTAGAATATTCACAGCTTTTATGGACGATGAAATTATGAAAAATATTGTCGGAACCTCCATGTTGAAACACAATGTCGAAAGCAGCACAAATAATCAATAAAAATATTTTCGGTATACTTGGGTACATTCTTCGTAGCAAGCAAGGTTCATAAAGCATTTGGCAGTTACTATAGCACTTCAATAATTGGCATAAATGAGGTTTAATGCAATATCTATTATCGAAAGAGGAAAAGTTTATGCTAATGCTTACTACCGTTTTGCATGTTGCAGCAAAAACTATAAACCTAACATAGTGTAACTATGTTTACTAAAACGTGTAAAAATTCCTTGAATTATAGTCTATTCTGTTGAAATTCGTCTTTCAGCATATACCAGCCTATTTTCTGACTTTTTTGAAGCGTAGGCCAACTTATTCTTACTTGCTTAAAGCCAAATCAAGGTATTAGAGGATAGATATTACTGAAACACCTCACTTGTACATAAAACATGTATGTACAAACAATTTTTTCATATACATAATCTCCAGTAACAAATTATTACAGCTAAATCAAATTATTTACTTCAATCATTCCGGGGATGATTTCAAGAAAATAGTCTTTTAAAGAGGATTTTCAAGCTTGTATAAGTACACTATTAGTGTAGCGATAGAGAAGTATTGCAGATTGATAATGAATGCTCTTGCCAAGTGTGATAAAACAGTTTTTGAGTAAGGGAAGTAGTTTTAAATGAACTTGAAATAATTAGCTCTTCTCTATAAATTTAGATTATATGTATATATGTACATTACATAGATGATTCAAAGATTACATCATTGTCGTGTAGATAGGTTAATTTTAATAAGAACATAGTAATTCGTGTCCGACAGAACGATCTACATAAGTATATGAGAATAATAAACAATGGAGTTTCCATCTCCTTCTTAGGTGCTTAATAGGTAGGGCTTCGCAATAAGCAAGGGTTTTAAAACTATGCCAAAGCTCTCCATCTTCATAAATCAGGCTTCAATAGTTGTAGATAGGTGAGAAACGAAAAAAAGATAGCATAGAGGCAGGAAGTCGTATTGATGACTTTTGCTTCGAAAGCTTTTTACGTAAAATTTACAAATGGGCTCTAATAAAAATAAGGAACTTTTAGAAACTAACGTATTACTAAGCGGAGGACCTTTGAATGGCATCTAAGAATAAATTGTATATTAGATCAAATTACTAACTTCAATCATTGACTTAATGTTTGTACCTGTTTTTCACTAATCAATGCAAGAACATTGAAAGTACCTACTAATTGAGAATAATGTGAATGTGATTAACCTAACACTACTTCGCAGCAAAGTTACATCCCACTAACTTGTAACCTGGATTAGTTGAAATTTTGCTTAGCCGGAAAGGTTTTTCATTCCACTTGGATTAATCATCAATATTCTTGTGCCCTTAGAGTGCAATGTGATTTGTGTATCCCCCATTGAAATTTATGTTCATATTGATTTAACAGCTAGGCCAGAAAACCCCAATTTCCCTCTCCGAGTTAGCTTAAGCTGGCACAAGGTCGCTCCAAAATCTAACTGTGGTTTTTAAAATCGGCTTCGTTATCTCACACAAATGGTTTGCCTGAAAATGACTTTGCCAAGTTGTGGATGTATTGACTATCTAAGGGTAAAATATAGGATATAAACCTAGTACTTCTCTTTAATTTTTTCGCTCAATGCTTAGTATCTCATTCTCAAAATTATGATAAAGCTACACTTCCTCGTTAATGGTTCAATGTCCTGAGTATGTTCAGAAAAGTAGAAGAGGCATGACGAAAGCTTACAAGACTGCCGCTGAAAGAAGAAGGAATAGTAAACAAGAAAGTAAAGAGGCCAATGGAAAGAAGCTTTTACTGCAATGTTACAGAATCGTGATCACTCAGAGCAGAGTAAACGGAAGAATGATCTGTAGCCCATTTTGCTACAGATCAGAGGTTTCACCGGTACAATGTAAACGAGGTCTCAGGAATCTCCCTGCAGACATTCTAGAGTCAAAAATAGATTGGAATTAAACGTTACATTTTACATTTAAATTCTCTAACCTAACATTTCCCAAATAGTATGAAGTGCATTACCCCGAGGAACAACACTTTTTTCCAAAGTGGGGGAGGCGCGCATTATTGGCTTCAATAGGCCTTTCTCAGAAAGACGTCAACAACTGTGTGCGATGCAATGCATCATGGAGCTTGTAGTCATGGATTCGGTAGAGTTATTGTGATACATTTGGGACTGGTGTACGATCACAAGAATACTTAAGCCTGGTTCACACAATTGAGAATATGATAGTCGCACTGAGTGAGATAAAAAATTTCCAGTGAAGCATTTTCAGGCTCGAAGTCGTTTTTATTAAACATTGTGTTCACATCGGCTTATCTCACTCAGTGAGAGAAACAGCTCAGAGTTTGTGAAATGGATAGTGAGTTGAAAGACACTTTCAAAGATGCAGTCCTTGTGTTCACTATAACTAATAGGTCTTGAAAACCTTTTCAACACAAAGCAACTAGACAGATTTAGATAGAGGATATTTTTAGAGTCCAAAATCTTCCTCCTACTCAGTGCCACATTTACTTTTTTCTCCATCATTGCTGTTTCACGTGTGTCAATTTATTTGTAAGCGCAGATTCCTCTCTGAATTTAGTAGTGCTTCTCCTGCAATGAGGCATTGTCTCCATCATTATATCAGTGTGACAAGAAGGTGATGATAAATTTCTATTGTATGAAATGACTCCAACGTCACAAAATGTGGTGGCCTCAGGAAGATTATTCTCATCTTGTGCTCAGTGGGAATATCAGTGTGATTAATATCAAACCGTTTTGACATTATTCTCACTGGTTATCTCAGGTTGAATTTGCATTCACCAATAGTGACAATTCCGGGGCGGGGTTAACAATCTCACTTTGATTTAAATGCACATTCTCATATTTGACAAAGGTACCATAGTTTTGGCTGGATTTCGTGCCCAATAGTTTGTCATCTAGCTTTCGGTATTTTCATAGGGGCACCGCAGCCACCGCAACCGCAACTCATTTCAATTTTAGTTGAGATGGCAACATTAGCCATCTCAAATTACATGGAAACCACCTCATAAAGTGGCACCGGCAGGCGTAGCCATGTTAATTGAGGTGCCGCAACCAACCTGAAAAGCCTTGCAAGATTTGCACTTGATTGGTTTTCCTTTGTTATTGCAAACCAATCAAGTGCAAATCTTGTAAGGCTAACAAGGCAAGTTAATGCAAACCTTGCAAGCCTAGTTCTCAAGAGCAAACATGGGTCCCTAAGCAATTCAAATTATGGCAATAAGTTGAGGGTGGGATGTTTATACATTGGGGAGTAGGATTTTCTACAAAATTCTTTATTTAGAGGAGTGTTATTAAGTGCAGCCTGCAGCATCAGAACACATTAGGGTATCACACAGGGGCAAATAGCATATTTTTACAGCGTAATCAATCCGATAAAATTGATAGGGTCTTTGGCTTTGATGCCTTAGTGAGGGGTGTTGGTTAAAACTTCAGAGCAGCGTCTGTGACTGCTATTTGAGAGGGCAATAAAAAATGCAATTTTATACTCTAGTCACAAATCTATTAAAATCAACTTCTCTACTCATCTTGTTTCTAACTTCAAATATACTTCAGAATGAAAAGTCAATATTTTTTCTGCAAATGCAGACGGGGATTTAAAGAGGATTGTTTATTTTGTGGCTACGAGTATAGTTTTTCAATAGGATAACGAAAGTACTATCACACCCAGAACATGTTCCTCATAGCTATGAGTGGGTTAGTTTTATTTTTGCAACCATAATTTGTTGAATAACCTACTCTTGGGAACCCAATAGTAGCCCCCTCCCGACTGCAAAGTTTTAAACATTTAATTGCCCATTGCCATTGATCAACACTCCTCTGAATAAAGAATTTTGTAGAATATCCTTCTCCATCTATGTATTAAGATCCAGCCCCAACCAAAGATTTCGCTCCTCAACTAAATATTTAAAAGATAATTAAATAAAATACAATTGCTTGTGAATGCAAATGAGTACCAACATGGAAGGACATGAAAACAAAACATAAGTGGAAGTAGTAACCACATGTATACAGAAGCTGTTGTTGACAGTGAATTGTCTTGTTCTAATTCGTGAATTATAATTAGGTTCCCATGTTTCTTCTTGCGAATCAGGCTTGCAAGGCTGCACTAACTTGCCTTGTTAGCCTTACAAGATTTGCACTTGATTGGTTGGCAATAACAAAGGAAGAAAATAGCTAATTCAGTTCTGCATAGATACCGGCATGGTTACCGGCAAGCAGAGCGTTTCCATATAATTTTCTGTGGCTGCGGCAGCCGGTGCCATGCCGTAAGGATCGAGAAAAGTTGAAATAGTTCAACTTTTCAGGTTGGTTGTGGCACCTCAATTAACATGGCTACGCATGCCGGCGCCACTTTACGAGGTGGTTTCCATATAATTTGAGATGGCTAATGTTGCCGTAACCAACGGTAAAGGCACTTGGCAAAGTGGTTTCCATATGATTCTAAATGCCGGCACCCACGTTACATGCAAGTGGCGCCGACGCCTTAGGCATCTTACGGCTATACGGAAACCAGGCTTTAAGGGGATATTCGAATTTCGGAATGCAATCTCACGGGTATTAACGGATATTCTTTTATTTGACATAGGGGCTAATAGTTTTGCCAGACTTCTGATCTCAGGGACACATTTATCTCAATAAATAGACTATCCTCTCATTAACCAAAGGGAAAGAAGAGTGTAGAGTATAGGACTCACTTTCTTGCATTGAACAATAGCTGTTGACAGATGAAACGTCGATTATTCCTATTTCATGGTGGTTTATCCATATTTTTTCAGGCAAAGGGAGAGCTCTGAGGTACCTAAACCGTATTGGACAATACCCTTTATGGATTAGCGAGATCTGGGCGGTCTGGTGAGATCTGGGTGGTTCTGTTGACTGCTTATCAATCAAATCTTTTCCTCTAAATCTGATGCGGCATCTTTATGTTTCTCATATGCGAACGGGGCCTAAGACACTACGACCTTGCCCTTTGTGGATTAGTGAAATATGGGTTGTCTGAAGAAATCTGGGAAATCTGGTGAAGTTACTTTGCACGGGTTATCAATCTACACCTGTCCTCTAAAGCTAATGGCTTCAAAGTCGGTAGATGCACAAAACAATTTCACTATTTACGTTAGTCAAAAATGCAAACCGGTCCTCACTGCAACCGCACCAGTGAGAAAACTTTCATGCATTCAACCCAGTGAGATAACGAAAACATTCACTGAGATGTCAATAAGTATTACATAATCCCACTGGTCTGAACCAGGCCTTAAGAGATTATTCAAATATTACATAATGCTTAGGGATAGGGGGGTGGTTATGAATATCTGAAAAAATTTAGGGGACTGTGGGGGTCATGACTAATGTTATGTAACTTAGATGCCTTCAGTCAAAACTTTAATCAGGTTAACCATGTTTTACGAGCAGCTTTATGTCTGTTATGTCATTACATACTAACATAGCGGATAAAGAAAGCCCAGGAACAACGTAAATAGCTAAAAGCGAAGCAAAGCAAGTGTGCTGTCAGTGGGCTTACGTGTTGTGCCTCTTTATGTTTCAGCAACTACAATTGGACTATCATGAACTATCATCTTGATATTTAACTACGAGACAGAGTAATGCCAAATGATTATTAAGAAGGAAATGGTACTAGGGATTTTCTCGATAAATTATTAGAGATCTAACAATTGGGCACTAAGAGTCAACGTTTATTGTGACAATAACCATGCACAACAAGAGAATGTCTCTGACTGAACTCTATGCAATTTTTTCTTTTGCCGACAAGCATTAGTGCATCTTATGCATAGTTTCCTTAACTTCAAGATGGTGATGTAATTTAACTGTGCCTATAATTTCAAAAAAGCAGTATATCATAGGAAGTGATTGAGCATGCACAACCATACAATAGCGGTTCCAAATTCTACCACCTTTGCGCCACGGAAAAATTCCACATCATCACATCAAAGCGCAATCTTCTAAACAAAAGAACTGAACTTGTTTCAACCTGCTGACAAGTTAACAAATTCCTCCTCAAGAACATCAAAGTGTTACCACTGGACCCAGCCTAGGAAATATAGCATATATCCAATAATAGAATTTTGACTTTAAGAGTCGATTGACTAGGAAATGCCAAGATCAATCGACTCTTTAACAGTAATATTAGTAAACAAACTATCAGAAGAAGCCACAAATCTGTTGGAAAGATCGATGGTGCTGAGTTCTTGGAGAAAGGAAACTGTATCAGAAATAGTGTAAGTGCTAGGTAAATAAGATTGAAGATGATTGCAGCGATATTTAACTAAACAATAATTATGTCCCGGCGAGGATTTAAGCCCCCGTGGAATGGCCAGAGAATCACTGACTATCCTACTGTGCCACAGAGGCGCAATAGAATAAGGGAGGCCACTTATGAGAATAATATAAGAATTGTTCACTTATAAAAATAGTGTAGCCCACTTATGAGTAAGTATAGACTCTCTGTCAGCCATTGCCTACTGAAATAATATAAATACACTTGGCCCTGAGGAAACTGTGCGACTTTTAGTGAGAGGCAGAGGAAGAGAAGGAGTAGAGGAAAGAGTGTCCTGAGAGAGGGAGAGAAGAATGTGGTGGTGAGAGTTGGAGCATTGAATGTTGGAACTGTGACTGGCAAAGGGAGGGAATTGGCTGATATGATGGATAGGAGAAAGGTAGATACATTGTGCATGCAAGAGACTAAGTGGAAAGGGAGCAAAGCTAGGAACATTAGGGGGGTTTTAAACTATTCTATCATGGGGTGCATGGAAGGAGAAATGGTGTGGGGGTAATCCTGATGGATGAGCACGCTGAGGAATTAGAGGTGAGAAGAATATCTGACAGAGTCATGAGTGTAAAACTGGAAGTTGAAGGGGAAATGATAAATGTAATTAGTGCTTGTGCTCCACAGGTGGGATGTGAGAGAGTGGTGATTGGAGCCGACTTAAGTAGTCTTGTTGCTGAAGGGAACAGGCGGGGATAAGGAGGTGATAGGAGAGTACGGTATAGGGGAGATGAATGCTGAGGGACAAATGATTGTAGAGTGCAAATAGGATGAGAATGGTAGTGGTGAATACTTATTTTAAGAAGAAGGAAGAACATAGGGTGGGACACAATAGTGGATGAAGGCTTAAGCAGATGGAATAAATCCTGTGTCGAAGAGGAAGCCTTAAAGAGATAGGAGAGTTAAACAGTCTGTTGGTACTACAAAACTTTACCACAACACGACAAAGCGGCGACAGTCTTTTGAAATACTTAAAAGCTTTTGTCGTCCGACACTAATCAGGGTATGAAAACGTCGGATAATGACCTAAAGTTTAACCAAAATATATATACGGATGCGGTTAATGTGATAGGATGCGTCTAATTGGCCCCAAGTGTGACCAATTAGGACCTATCGACATTGTTTATTTGAAGAGTCCCATTGAGAAAACAAACTCTTTTGGTCTACACAAGACTGGATTTTGAGTCTTGATGTAAGCAGATTCCAAAACACTTAAATGGAAAGATGATCTTGCTTGCCCAATCATCCGAATATTGTCGTCTGTATATGTTTTGGCGCGCTCTGGATTTGCAATAAGGTGTTGTCCTGTGGCCAACTCACAATAAATTTTAGAATTGTTGTTTTTACATATACGAGGTGGCTGCTCTCTTACGGCATAACTTTTCTTCCTGATGCTCATGGGGACATGCTGTTTTATTCTGTCTCCTAGTCTCTGCGTAGTGCGTCCTACCTACCGAGCTTCACATCGGCACGAAGATTCATAAACAACACAACTTTTTTGAATGGTAGGAACGCAATCCTTTTTAGCAGATGCTTGCATAACTCTAGTGTTGTAAACCACACGGGGGTTTCACAGCATAGTAACAAGGTGCAATGGCTTTACTAATTTGATTTTCAAACTTTGATGAAACATTACCAATCCAAGCCAATTTTAGGTATACCGGGCACTTCTCTGGGCCAATTGGTTATTCTGCTGCATAGTTGGCTAATTTTTGGTTGATGCAAGAAAGTAGAACATCTGCTGGATGTCCGTTTTCGATGAGCAGTTGTTTTATTTTATCGAGCTCTGGGCCTAATTTAGTTTTAGAGCAAGTCATAAGTGCCCTGTGAACTAAGGTTTTAATAAGGCTAATCTTTCTTGTCTTTGTGCTAAAGGAATTCCAACGGATGTATTGCCCAGTAAACGTTGGTTTCCTGTAAATGCTGGCAAGAAATCCAGTGCCCTTTTTCTCTACCAAAACATCTAGAAAATGCAAGGAGTTGTTTTGCTCCTTCTCTATTGTGAATTTTAGAGCTGGATGTAGCAAGTTCAATTTTTCTTGAAAATGGTCACAATCTAGCTCGGAACCAAAGATGACAAGACTATCGTCCGCATGTCGAAAGTAGACACCTGGTTTTGCGGTGTTGTCAAAAAGTCTACTTTCATGAAAGCCAACAAAGATGTTTGCTAATGCCGGACGTAAGGGGCTACCCATAGCAACACTGTCTAACTGTTTATACATCTGGTCTTTGAAACTAAATTCAACTCCTCGTTTAGCAATTAGCATCAGTTCCCTGAATGTGTCCTCAGGGAATGGCGGGCAATCAAGGTGACCGCGATACAAAGCATCAGCACAAATCTCTAAAGGTCTCATCCAATGGAACGTTTGTAAACAGACTGCTGATGTCAAAAGAGCATAGAAATGATTTGGCAGGTTTGCGATTACAATTTTGGATAAAGTTAGCAAACGTAAAGGAATTTTTTACGCAATGTAAGGAGTATAATTTTTGGACCGGTACCAAAATTCCTGCTAACCATTTAGCAAGTTCGTGTTGGGAAGAACCAATCAGAGACAAAATCGGCCTAAGTGGGATGTTAGACGCATCCTAACACATTAACTGCTTCTTGATATGTATTTCGGTTAACCTTTAGGTCACTATCCGACATTTTCATGCTCTGGTGATTGTCGGACGTAAAAAGCTTTTAAATATGTCAAAAGAATGTTGCCACTTTTTCGTGCTGTGGAAGAGGCCATTCCACAAATTATTAATTAATTTTATAAAGTTACTTTAATATTTTAATTTAGAACTTTGGAAGTCACAATGTTATTGTTGAATCACGGCTTCATTGAGTTAGACTTCCTTTTCGTGTGCCCATTTATCGATAAAACATAGGTAAGTCAGATAACAATAATATTCGTTGGCATCATCTGCTATTTATTAGCTTCAGAAGTGTTGTAATACTTTTGACCCCCTAGTTTATTATGTCACATATTCTAAAAGCAATAAAAGTGTAGCATATAATAGATTTATAACAGTATCCATATCATAGTGCATGATTTAAAAGTTAGGTTGTTTTTCAAATGCTAACATACGCTATGTGGGTGAGCAAATTAGGGCTTGATTGAATAAATAATGTGCCTTACCATTTAAAGGAGATTAAATCCCTTGTCCTGTCTCATATAAAGTAGCATAACTTATTGCATATTTTTGTATGGCATAACAGCTTATTGACAAAGCTTCTAGTAACAAGTAATAAAAACGGTAGAGATTTGATAGGTGAAGAAAGATATCATGATTTTAACTATCATAGTTCTATCGCCAATATTGTCATGAAATTTTACTTAATAAAAGTATGAATGAATAAATGAATGAATGGCTAACAAAAGGAATGAAGTAATGACTGAAGGAATTATTCAATGAATTAATAAATGAATCATCCAATGAATTAATACATAAATTCAAGGGTCTCCAATCTTTTCCGCCAGAGGGCCACAACTATTACACAGCAGGTGGGAGACCGAGAACACAATCGAGGTCCAAATAAAGAAGGACAGATAGGGGTTTTACTTTTAATCACTTATTTAATATTATTGTATTCAGTTTCTATTTAGCATAAATTCCATGAAAGTAGCGGATTTATACAGGATACGAGTAAATTTCCCTACATTTACCTACAGCCAAACGAGAAGGTCTTGAGGGCCGCATGCAGCCCGCGGGCCACATTTTGGATAGCCCTGATTTAATGGATCAATAAATCAATTGATAATAACTAACAAACTGAGAACTTTATAAATTAATGCTAAATGCAGTAAAAGGTTAGGAGGGAGCTTTTGACGCTTGCTTCTACTGCCTACTTCCTATGTTACTTGCCAATGCGTCACAGCAGAGATTTTTAAGTAATATGAAATAATCAAATAGGTTATGCACTTATCTTGATGAAAAGCAAGAAGCATCGAAAAAGGATACTGTATGAATTATTTGGCTGAGGCAGAAAGAGGAAATATCGTGACAGAGCTTGTGAATCCACTTCTAGTTTTAGGGCAGATGTAAATTCAGTTCATTTCAAGTTTTCTTGTAAGAAAAGCAAGTCATTTAGAAAATGCAGGAAAATAATAAGTGAATTTTTATAAAGCATTAAGCAACACCATCTAGAACTTAGTTACAAAGCGGTGTGTTTAACTCAAGCTCTAGAATAAGTTTTGATTGATAAATTGTTGGAAAATCACATAGCTAAACATGTATCTATGCCCTAATGCTTAAAGTCTGAGCAAAGGATGCGTTCTATATGTGCAGTTTTGTCCTATGGGATCTGAACAATTTTATTATCTTTTGTACGTTTTTTTATCTGATTTAAAGAGCCACACCTGCAGTGGATATGCTCCATTTGCCATGTTATAAATTATATTATTATTATACATTATACTGGGAAGCTGGACGTAGATTTACCTATTCTATGAAATTAGTCCATATTCCAACCATAGATTATTATATAGACAGATAATAATGAGATATGGGATATGGATATGCACACAAAGATCAAACAGAGATATCACATAACGAACACAGGACAGATATTCCATTCAAGAAATCGCATACATCATAAATAGTACATGTTTTTAAATTATCAAAAATCACATACTGTACAAAAGTAATACCTTCCTCATCTCTCAAACCCATCAAAACACAACAGATTGAAGCTGTTTTCTAAATACAAATGTCCCGGTAATTTCTCTATGCTACCAATTTCTCATTACTGGCAAAGCGATCTTACTAGAATCTGCAAAACTACCACAGAGGAATTGCTACTCTTGTGGAATAATGACATCTATGCCAGTGAAGCAAATTTTCTTATTAAAAATTGAATGCTTTAGAGAGGCGTTTACGTAAACATCTCATCAAAAGAGTTTCCAGTTTGTGATTTATCAATCATGTTTGACTAATTAAAAGACAACTAAGTTAAGATTCCAAGGAAGGCAGCTACTGTCACAGTAATAATAGTGTAGAAAAATGAATTTAGATTAAGATTGAAAGCGAAGAGTGAAAACTCTTTGCTATATCTAATGGCAAGCAAATGATATAGAATTTACGACATTGCCATAAAGAAACTCCTGCTCTTATGGATCTGTAATGAATCCTTCTTGATAGCGCTAGAGTAAAGCTCGTACATATGCAAAGTGATAAGTTTGATCTACAATAGTCGACCAAAGTCCCTGGGACACTATCTAAGATTTATAGAAAGTATATTCTTCTCAGTATTGCACCTTCTAGCCCCCTCTCCCCCTATAACAATGTTGTGCTGCTCATGAGACATTGAGCGTTATTGGGCATACAAAATTTTTCGACTGCTGCATGTATGTATGTCTTTCAAAAACCAGCATTCTCTAGGGGGAGGAGGGGGATGAATATTGTGTGCAAAATAAAAATGTGCAAATTGTTCGAGGACTTTTGGCGACTATTGCAGCTGTTATGTGGAGCTATAGGAGTATGATCATCATAAAGTCTTTGTAGCCCATGTTTTAGCTCCAACATGGCTAATGTGAAGCAAATGAATGATAGAAATATGCGGTAACAATATTAAGCAGTAAAGTACTTCCCTGTAGCAACTAGCAGCGATTCTGAAGATATGAGTTTCTATCAGTGCTTTGGTTGGAGAGAGACTTCGAATATTAAAAGGTGCTAGTATCTTCTATCTACATGCTGAGTTAGTTCTATATAGAAAGGAAGGCAAATCATTTAATCAATCAAAGACAGGATGCAGTACTTTTTATCTATTGTTTCGACATCATCGTTTAACTTGCTGCGCGACTAATAGTAGCCTTGGACGTTTATGTGGCGGTCTTGTAGATAATCAGTTGGAGGAAATGGGACACGCGAATAAATGTCTTGTTCACAAGATACCTTTTGGTCTGTGTTCATCATTCTTCACTATCCAGCTTGGGTACTTATTATTTTCTCTTTCCATCTGAAATGTAAGTGTCTTTAAATTTTGGTGTAGATACAATGAATTGTATGAAATTTTGAAGTTGCGGCCTTTTCATACTGTAGTAAAATTCTGAATTCTGTGAAAGTCACTGTGCGCATAGTTTTGAATTCCCTATCTATGCTCTCTGCGTTCATGCACGCAGCTTACAGCTCAGGGCTTTCAATGTAGACAAGGCACATTCTAAGTGTCTTTTTCATTTGTAGAACAAAGCCAATTAAGCGTTTTCAGAACAATTGAAGTGACCTCACTGCATTAAATTTAAGAAAAAATTACTTAAATACAGGATAAGCCATCAAACTCTGTGATGACAGATTGCTTCCGGCGTTAAAAAACTACAATTTCACTTTCAAAACTTTCATTCAAATCAAACATGAACTCCCAACAGAGAGTGCAAACTTATAGCTAGCTGATTGCATAGACGAAAACTAAAACTACACATGAAGTTATAGGGTGTATATACAATTACGTAGGAACTACGAATCAACCTGAATCATACAAAATTAGGAAAAACAAGAATGATGTGTATGAGAAAATGCACGACATATCAATAGCCAGGGCACAGTCAGATATACCACAATGGTATAGAAGAGCGGTGGCTACATATGGAATTCGAAAGCGATACTAAACACGAATAACAAGGAAATGAGGGTAGCAGTCAGTAGAAAGGAACTGTTATGACGCAGAGTAGGAGGCTAGAATGGATGAATAGAAAAGAGTGGGTATCGTAACATTTAATGCTCAACAGGTAAATTCTTGAAGAGAAAGATAAAAAAATTACAGCAGTGTGTTGTTTTAAATCAAACAGCAAGCCAAAATCGACAGGGTGTCATTGTCTCCTGGCACCATCAAGAACAACTTGCATGTTTCATAAAATGTGAAGAATAATTATCATGCTCAAGGTCGGATCCAGATATTCGCAACATTCGCACAGGTGAATTTCAGATTTTATAGCAGTAAATAGTCCGTTAGAAACAGTGTACTTCATAATATTTGCAAGGTCTCCTTTCTTATATAACACAAAATGCAAATGTCTATCTGGTGGACTTCATCAGTTGTTTCATTTTAAATGAATGGGTTCCATCACCAATTGCCTTGTATCCAGTAGCAAACATTGTGAAGCAATGTCATGAAGATATCCCAACAGTCATAAATTGTATAGAAGCAATTATATCAGAGGCGAAATTCGAATAAAATTAAGAATGCGTGCGCACATGAACAGTACGTGAAAAGATACCCTTGAAAACAATAGAAAACCTATAGAGAAAATCTTCGTGCATAGGTGGGATTGGTGAGGCGATGGATGTTATGCAACTTACAGCAGGAGAAGCCCCTTTATGAATGCAAGAATTGAATTTCTCCTTGGAGTGGTAATATTTACAGCTATGGGTACTTTGGATGAATTGTTTCATCGAAGCAGACCATATTGATGCGATTAAATTACTTTATGGAAAGAGCGCAAATAACGATTCGATTGGTACCCTCCCAGAACTTTCTGGTTTTGAGGTTGGCCAAACTGTAAAACAGCAGTTGCTCCCCATAATTTCATGAGCAGGTATGTTACTGTAAGCACGTGCGTTGTTAATCAATTTTTAAGGGTATTTTGGTTGCAGGGTCATTGCCTTAAAAATCAAGGACCTTTGTAGAGCTATTATGTTTTAGGCAGGTTGAGAAGATATGGTTCCTTTTAAATTTTGTGGAGCTATCAATTCTCTCAATTTGTCCTGACTCTGGTGATGAATTTCCAGCCTTGTGAAGGAATTAACACTTTATCCTAGAGAAAATATTTTGAAGATTCAGCCACTTTAAATCTATTTGGTCTGTATCTAACTACTGGAAGGGAGGATGTAAGTCCAGTTTTAGGAGATCTCTCTTCCCAAGATTTGCAATTGTATCATAACAATTGCATGTTCCAACCCCATTCCAAAAGTGTTCTACTGAACAAGTAAGCAGTTTCAGAAGTTGTGTTTTTTCAAGCATTTTTTTATACCATTGATATGTTTTATGGATAGGAAATCAAATGACTATGCTCATTATAAAGATTTAGAAAATTGGAAGGTGTCATCCTTTCCTCATAGCATTATGACTTTGCATGATATATTGGGATTACCTTTCGTATTTCTTTTCCTGATGGACATGAAGAACCTGCTGTTGCTTTGTGCAATTTTCCCAAGAGTAATAGCACTGAGAAATAAACTAGCATAATTCCTTTGGTCATTTGGATAATGCCCCCATTGAATTTGCATTTTAAAAATTATGCTATTTAGTGCTAGTCTTGCTGTGTGGATGGCATCTCACAGCATATATTATGTTAAGGTGTGTCTTGCTCACCTTGTTTTTAAAATGCCAAAGGCCTAAAATTAGCAAGAGGCAAGAAGTGCCATTAACAAAAGCACTTGAATTTATAGAGGGACTCAAATGAAAATGCAACTCAAACATTCCACCAATGTTGCCTCAACTTCAAATTTAAATGATGATTATTGTGGAGACATGGGAGGGCCATATTCAAGCAAGGATAAAATAGTATGAAGGTCAAAGACGCAATAAGACAAGAAAAAGATGCCAAGTGGCAAGTTTTTATTGCTATAAAACACTATAACATAGGTGTCAAATTCAAGGCCCGTGGGCTAGATCCGGCCCGGCATACATTTCATCCGGCTTGCGAGACAATTTGGCATATATTTAATACTTTCAATGCTAACGGCCAGGAGTTAATAAGCACAGAAAACAGATACATTACAGCAATCCTAATGCAATGTAAAAGCTAGGTATGAGGCCTAACCGAAACATCCTTGTGTGAAAGGAAGCTAGTTTCCATTCAATCAAGAGACAGATATGTGCTTTGAAAATTACGCAATTGATGGTTTCAGCCAGTTATATAGACATTTATAGAGACACTTAATAGACTAATCGTAATATTGTTTGGTTGCCAAGGCGAACAGTTTTGATGACAGTTGAGATTATGCATGCAAGCGTATGCTAAGCCCTAACCAATAGCCAGATTTACAACTTGATGTAATCGTTTCCATTTGTTGTAATGACATTTCATTTTAATAATTGCAATATCTGCAATATAAATGCGAATAAGAAGCAACATTTTGCTAGAGACCGTAGTCACTTATCAGAAGCATTTTACTCAAACAACAAGCTCTGTTTGTGTCACTAAGAAAGGACACCCTGGTCGTCCGTTAAAACATTGCTACAATTGACTACTGAAAGCTTAAAATTACCTCTTGAACTGGCAAAGAGAAAGATTGATGCTGAACTTTTCAAAACCGATGCGAGGCTGAATACATGTTTACTCACATTGTAGGAAAACCTGTCTGTCTTATTTGTAGCAGTAGCGTGACAGTAATAAAGGGGTTTAATTTAAGACAGCATTATGAGAAAAAACACCAGGAATTGCTGAATAATTTGAATATGGAGCAAAAGCTACAGAGAGCAGAAGAGTTAAAGAATCTAGCATCACAGCAAACACTTTTTACCAAAGAAAAAATCGCAAAATGAAGCTGCAATGAAGACAATTTTTCTTGTCACAGAGGGCATAGCTAAGTCGTCTATGCCATTTTCAAAGGGAGAATTTTTGAAGAGCTGTATAATGAAGGTGTGCGATGTGCTGTGTCCAGACAAAAGGCAAACATTTGGAAATTTGCGTATGAGTAAGAATACCATTGCTGATCGCGGTTGCAAGATGGCCACTGATTTGAGAGCATAGCTGATGGAAAGGAGCAGAGATTTTATTGCATACTACGTAGATAAGGATGAAAGTATGGATGTTAAGGACACTGCACATCTGGCCATCTTTATCCGTGGAGTGTACTCCAAGTTGTGCGTTACAGAGGAAATATTGGTACTAAAGTGTATTAAAGTCCTAAGGATGGAGCATGTAGTGACCACTGTAATGCAAATCGTAAACTTTATCAGGACTAAAGGCTGAAATGATCGACAATTTCAATCTGTTCTGCTGGGCATCGATTCAGAGTTTGCTGATAATCCTTACCACAATGCATTGCGCTGGATTAGTCGGGGAGAAATACTCAGTAGGGTGTTTGAGCTCAGCAAAGAAGTTTGTCAATCCATGGAAAGCAAAGGAAAAGACTCAAAAATGCTACAGGACAATGAATGGAAATGTGAGCTAGCATTTCTGGCTGATGCAGTAACACATCTCAACTTCTTAAACCCACAGCTTCAAGTACGCAATTGAATAATCACTGACATGCATGATGCAGTGAAGGCATTTCAAGTTAAACTGCTCTTATGGGAGGCATAAATGCGTCAGTGTAACTTGCCTCATTTTCCCTGTTGCTAGGCAATTTCAAATGACATCGAGGCTAAAATGTCCCCAAATATATACTTTGCTGATAAATGAAATATACCTCGTGCTGAGTTTACACGGTGCGTTTGAGATTTTGACTGGTGATAAGAGAATTTCCAGTTGTTTCCCCACACCATTTTAAGTTGATGTTCAAACTGTCCCTGTTGAGCTTCAAATGGAGTTGACGGAACAGCAATGCAACGGGTCATTAGATGCAAAGTACGATGCTGCAAGGCTCGTACAGTTTATTCGTTCAATTCCTAAATCAATGCCTCAGCTCCATCTACATATAGCTCGAATCCTGTGCATGCTTGGCACCACAGATCTATGTGAGAAGCTCTTTTCTTTGATTAAGATTAACAAAACTGCACATAGAAGTTGTCTCAATGATGAACACTTGAAGTCCATCCTGAGAATATCTACTACATAGAACTTCACACCAAACCTGAACGCCTTTGTGGCAAAGAGGAGATGCCAAGCATCTTGCCCCAAGAAAATGGCATAAAAACAAATAACTTGGAACTTTCAAATTGAGTTTTTCAGCCTCCTTATACTTCAAACATGTGTAATTTTGATTGCAAATTTGTTTTTTAGAAGGAGATTGCGTTAGTCATTGCAGTTTAGATTACCAATAACTTTAAAATGTGGCTATTTTGGCATAACCATCCTTTCTGCTTTTACTCACTTTATGTTCAAGAATGATTATTATTGTTTACTACTCATCGCCCTTGTTATTAATATGCTATCCCTTTTGATAGTTTACCAACGTAGGGTACACCTTTTCAAGAATCCATGACACCTAATTTATTAGATGACCTTGGTTTGGTAGCAAACGATACCTTAGTTACCCCCCCCCCCCAATTCTCATTCAATTTCAACTCAAGAGTTTATTGAAATGATGCCCCTGTATAGCAAGGTATAGATGTCTTTGTTCATTGTATTCCTCAAATTTCTGTAGTGATAACCTTATTATCATTATTGTTGTTGTTCTTAGGACAATGAATTTAAATTAATTCAAGTCCATCTAAATCGAAAAGTTGTATCTACCCTGTCTGGCCTGTGACCTGGAGTGTGTTTTTAACTTTGACCCCACATGCAAATGAGGTTGGGAACCCTTCGCTATAGGAAGCATTCACCATAGGCTTTTGCCTACTTAGGTGTCTATTTTCTCCTTGTTTGGCATATTCTAGAAAGGTAGGTGCTGCATTTGCCATCCTTGTGCACTATACATTAGGATGATACCACAAAACACTAACAAAAGATAATGCTCCTTAGAGAATAATGTCCACCAGCGGAATACAGCTAGTGTCTTGTTTAACATTTTACTGGTGTATGGATGAAAAGATTCAAAATGTTAGAATTATTGCGACATTGTAGTTTTAATAGAATAGGCTATCCTTAGTCTATTTTGCAGTTTAAATCTAAACCCTTTTACAGCATTGCAAAGGAAAAATCGGGCGTGGTAATAAATCGGGCGAATGTCAGGATTTTTTCTGCACCCGCCCTGATCATACCTCACAAAATGTGAATGACCATGAAAAAATAGTGTCGTGCAATAGCGTTATCATGGGACTAGGTTAAGCTCTGCTCCCCGTTATCAGAAGTATCTTACATCTTTCATTTCGAGCTGTCAAAATCTTGAAACTGAATTCAAAGAGAGAGCTTATAATCCTACCTATTCTTGAAGAAAATTTTTTTCATGATTTGCCAATTTTTTGCACAGAACAAATAGGTGTAAAACATATCTAGGGATGTATGGTGGTAGCCAGTGATGAAATGGGCTAATAATTGGTACACACTCCTGCGGGAACTTTTGCAATTCGGATCTTCTAAGATCATCCTCTAAGCGTAGATTTCTGTCTGTTCTCAGATAGGTTTGCTAATTTTGGCACTTAAATTCTTCATAGACAATTATTCGGTCTTTTCATCAGCCAGGTTATGTTTGCTGAGCTAACTGCCAAAAGGTACTTAAATGTCTTGCTACTTCAGCCTATTCTCTTGTTGCATACATTTTTTGTTTGCATCTGTTTGGAATTTTTGTAGTGGATTTCTTCCACACTTGGAGGCCTTTTGGACATGTTCCTCTATTACATGATAAAAAATGCTTCTGATGTGCTTGAAAATACTTTATATTAATAAAGGAAAATTAGAAAGTGCTGTATGTACTCATTTGTTCTCATTGTACTTTTGGGGTAATAGCAACAGAGCATTGCAGTCATATCACCTTTTTGCCATGTACATTTTGCTGCAAGAAACAAATTTCATTGGCAATGCTCTACAACTTCAAAGTGTACTACTTCATTACCTGATTGAGCATACGAACATAGAGAGGAATTTCGGGAAGAGCGAAAGCAGACATCCGAATAGAAACCCCTAATATGGAATATTTGAAATGAGACGTTAGCTGTTCCTGTAAAGGAATTTCGAAGCTGTTGCACTGGAAAGGGTCTACATTAGTCTGAGTCGAGAAGGTAAAAATTTTTTGAACTGAAGCTAAAGCAGGATGGAGGTTTTGTCATTTGACATCATGAAATCATGAAGTCGGTACTTGCTTTGGTCTATGAGCAGTCACATATCGTTCTAACTATTTCACTAGTGTTATGAAGAGCACTTGAAGTGAAACTCAATTTCTAAAGACCTCATTGCACATTGAAATACAATCTGTTACTATAAGCAATTCATAATTTCTTAACTGCACTTCAATATGTAGAGTCCTTTGCATTCTTGATATTCTGTTTGCCCTTCAATTCTGCTTTTCTTCGCTCTGACATCTTGAATATCCTCAGCATCTGCATTTTGGAGAATTTTGATGTACATCATTTGTGAATGATATCGTTAAGCGACGTATCATCACCAGTATATGGAGTTATTCTTGTCTTCGAACCACGTATGCATTGTCCTCTAGGGCAACGCAAGAACTTTGACCATACACCCCAATCATCGAATTCATTTCCACTTTTTTTCTTTTTTATGAAAAAGAAACAAAATTACACAGTATATATTAAAATACTTTAAACTACTCAACAATACTACAAAAACGATGCCGTGGGGAGCAAAAGATTATGAGTACCGCAAGAACTCACCTGGAAAGAAAAAGAATACTTAAACTAAAAATAAATGAGAGATGGGACATAAAAAAAGAAAAACTGAAATTACATACAATTACATACAATTTCTTGTGAGATACTAGATATCAGGTCGAGGGTCTTATCAAATTTCAAATGGAAAAAAAGATATGAGCATACCTTATATTTGTTTGGTTAGCATACCGGACATCTATTGAATTACAGTCAATGAAAAAAGTAAAATTAGATTGGTGGGGGTTGGTGGCTGCACAGCACGTAGCTATGGTTTGAAGTGATATTTATTTAAACTGGCCTGTTTCATGGATGAATCGTAATGTCAATTCCATTATATGTTTATTTAGCTAATTTGGAAAATTTTGATCACCATAAAATAAGAGATGATTAAAAGATCGCTGGAAGATTGCTAATCTCAAAAACTGATCGTAGCAAATCTTTAACTCTAGCGAGAAGATTTAGTCTCTGCCTGTCAAATGATGGGTACAGCAACAAAAGTTTTCCGTATCTTCAATATCATTATTTGTAGGACACATAGGGTTTATAGTGCCTGACTCTGTGGAAGTTGAGTTTATGGAGACCGACCCTTATCTGGGAGAGATGGGACAGCCCTATCGAATCATAGACATCAAGGACAATTTTTGGAGTAGGGTGAATCATCGATAAAGTCTCTTTTTGAAAATACCTACAGGAGGCACTAGCCTTATTTCAGGGTCAAGCCTATTCCATTCAGAGATACTCGAAAGCAAACATCTATGCTGATGATACCAATTTAACAATAGCATCGAATGACAAAGAGAAACTAGTAGCTGATGCACAAGCTGAGCTGCATAACATTACTGCATGGATGAGAGTGAACAAGCTTAGTCCCAACCCCTCAAAAACTGAACATATGATCATAGATCATCCGATGAAAGCAAAGGGTACAAATGCTCCGACTGGATTAGAGTTAGGTAACAAGGAAATTAAGCAAGTATCTGATACTAAATTACTAGGAGTAATAGTGGATGAATATCTGAATTAGGATAAGCAATTTAAAAGTGTTAAGAGTAAGATCTGTGGAGGACTTGCTTAACTAAAGAAGCTGTAAAACATTCTCCCTCAGTCCAAGCTATGTAGGGTTTATTATGCTATTGTGGAAAGTCATCTTTGCTACACAGATGTAATCTGGGGAAGTCTTCCAGTGAGAAGAATTGACACTCTCCAAAGATTACAGAATAGAGCCTAGCTGATAATTGAAACTGCTGGAGTAAAAGATTACTGGTCCTCTGATTGGCTAAACGTCAGTAATCTAGTCCCGTTTGATCGACTAGTTATGATGTAGAAGATTATAAGCAAGTAAAGCCCTGAAAGTCTTTGAGATAAGTATGAGTTAAGATCAGTCCACTCAAAATATGAAACAAGGAATTGTCATTATCTTCAAAACCCAAGACTAAATATGGAACGTGCAAAAGTGGCTTTAAATACTCGGCTCTAAAATTATGGAATGATGTGGCTGTAGATATACGAGAGGCCTCAACTCTCAAATGTTTCAAAAAGAATTTAAAAGCACATCAATTGGCTGATCAAAAATAATAGCTGCAAAACATGTTTCCCTGGAAGAGCAGCAATATTAGTATTACTCGCCGTTATGCCTGTTAAGTTTTTTTTCCTCACTATATTATTGAAAGAGTATATATAATTATATGTAATATTTCAGTTGCTGAAGGGATAACTTTTTTGTGTATAAATAATCGATTACATTGCATACATTACATGCAGTTTGAATGGAAGCTAGATGGAAAAGTTTCAGTCCTTGCCCTAATTCATCTAGTTGCATCTCGGTCACGAAGAAAGAAGACCTGCTGATCAGGCGAGGGGATTGGCTCTTTAGTATTCAAAGGGGTGAGATTGTTTGAAATTTTACAAAATAATGTTAGGCGTCTACTCCACCTTCGAGAATTGAGGGATTACCAGCCTAGTTCTGAGTACAGTTTATAACGTGATGTTCCCCTCCATGTTCATGTAATAGCAAGTACCGCCGAATAATGGACAGACTCAAATTTATCCACTAGTTTTGAAAAGGTGATATTATTACTAAGGTCACAAATTTTAGCAGGAATGTGGTAGATAACATCCCCATAATCCAGGTGGGGTCGCACATATAGCTTATATAATTAATTAAGGGTAATTCTGGGAATATAAGTAGAGAGATATTTCAGCACACCAATGTCCTTTCTCGTTTTTAAAATGATAGATTTATTATGAGCTGAGAAGGAAAGCCTCGTGTCCAGGATGAAGCCTAGATGTTTATGTTCATTTGCTTTTGCTACAGGTACATCATTAAAAGGTAGAGCAGGATGATTTGCATCATCTATTTTCCTTAAAAAGAAACCAATTCGACAGCCTGTTTTTGAGGATCTAGAGTAAAAGACATCCTCCTGTCATAGTCCAGTCCCATTGGCTAATTAAACGTAGGTCATGATTCATGTCCTCAGCAGCTACATTAGTCTCTTGTACAACCGTAAACAAGGGTGTATCGTAAGTAAAGAGTTTAACATTGCATTTCAGATCTGAAGTGAGATCAGTTATATATACAAGAAAGAATAATGGGGCACTCCCGCCGATATACCTCCCCAACTAGAGCACTTTCCATTTAGCATAGTTTGCTGCTTTCGATCAGTCAGAAAACTTTGAATAAGATAGAGAAGTTGTCCAGAAACCCCACATAATTTTAGTTTGTAATAAGGCCATCATGCTATCAAAAGTCCTATCAAAAGCTCTCGAAATATCAAGATAAATGGAGCGCACAACCAGAGAAGGATTGCAGTCAAATGCTCGGGAGATTGTATGCGTGATGGAAAGCAATTTGTTAATTGATGAATCACCAGGACGAAATCAGAAATCTTTGCCAAATCTTTGCATTCATATTCCATGTTGTTCAATTCTGTATCATCAGAGATGCTGAGTGTTTGTATTACAAAATGTAATGGAAAAACATTACAACAACCTGAGGACTGAAGGCACTTTTAAGCATAAACTGTGTGCTTACACCATTGAAAATTCATAAAGGAGAATTGATTCATTTAATTTCTATATTCAGTGCATGACCAAAGCGAAATATAACTTGATTAAGATTTCCAAATATGATAAGAAGCTCCGTACAGGAATTAAAGCGAGTGTTTCAGCCTATCATTAGGACTGTAGAGCGATAGTAAGTTATAAGGTATGGCAAATTGTATACAGCGTTTGCTTCTTCATAGTGGAAGAATGTTATCAGCTTTCCTTGTATTGAAATTCTAGAATTTCTCTCGATAGACTTGACGCACGCAGAGCTTCAAAGGCAATGGTGCAATCAAATTGAAGAATTGACATCAATTTTTCTCATTGAATGCAATGATTGGTATTCTGAGAAGGATGCTTTGTAGTTCGACGTCTATCCCAGAAATGTTGGAAAAAGATCGTGTAATTGAAACTTGTTATGAAGTTTTTGAATTCATCAATGAATTTATTGATATACTACATCACGCTTAGCTTCTTCTGCTCAATGTTTGTTCTTGAGAAATAAAGCAGAGAGCTAAGGTAGACAAAGCATACGTTACCCGCCCAACAATTCCTTACCGGTGCAAAACTTTAATACAAACACGTTTTTTGTCTAAAAGAGGAGAAAGGATCAAAATTCCTATTCAAGACAACACAATATGCATTGCGCTAAAACTAATACTTTCCTTTCATAAATAGTCTGCTGGTACTACCTAGCACTACTACAGCAGAAAAAGCGACAACATTCTTTTGACATTCTGAAAGCTTCTTTCGTCTGACAATCGTCAGAGTTTGAAACGTTGGATAGTGACCGAGCGGTTAACCGAAATATATAGCCTGATGCGATTACATGTGATAGGATGCGTTTAATTGGCCCCAGGAGTGGCCACTTAAGACCTGTTAACCATTGTTTACTCGAAGATTCCTAATGGAAAGACGAACTCTTTTTTCCTACAAAAGACTGAGTGCTTATTCTTTATGTAAGCAGATTCTAAAACAATTAAATAAAAGGATGAACTTGCTTGCCCAATGATCCGAAGATTGTCATCTGTTTATTCTGGAGCATTCAGGTTTATAATGAGATCTTGTCCTATGGACGACTCAATATGAATTTCCAACTAGAAATAGATCTAGTACACTAACCAATGCTGCCCTCTCCAACACATGACTAGGTTTTAATTTCATATCACAATTCTCTGATCCAAAAATATAACTTTGATTCCCTGATGTCTATTCCAAGCTGAGGAAATTGCACATCCTTTGTACCACAAAAGCAATTCAAAGTTACTAGGTATCTCTTTTAGTACATGAGCGTTTGAAAGAGTAGGGACATTAACATTAGCATAAAAGCAACTGAGCAGTAACGAAATGACACGGACAAGTTTACTAGCAAGTTCTGGCCTATGCTTGTGTATTTAATCTCTTTTGAGTTGGCTGCATACGGTATTCTTCATCTGCTTCTCTTGCTCAACATCTCTTTGAACTTTACCATTCTAATAAACTAGTGCTATTTCCTCATTTGTTCAATGTAAAAATTGTGATAACACTTCAGTGAGCGTAGAGTAGCTCTCCGTCTGTAAGCAAAAGTAGCTGTCAAATCTATCTTATTCCCGGCCTATTATCGCGCAAATTCGAACATGAAAGTAAGGCTACCAAGTCCCAAAATGCTAAAGTTCTAGTTAAATATTAAAACTCTATGATGTCGTTGAAGCATGTAGACTTCATAAAAAGTTTAGAAATAATATATAAGTAGTAGGAGTGGCGCTGGAAAAAATTCACGGGGAAGGGCTGTCAGGTCTTGAGCTGCCAAGTAAGACATATGAACTAAAATGATATAAGCTAAAGTTGTTTAACCTCTCCAAATGCTATGAACCCACTGGTTTTTAGATGTAGGTCATCAATAGAAAAGTTCTTTTCATGTACGAGGATATTAACTTTTTTGAGACACACATGGAGGTCGGGGGCTTGCCCCCGAAAAGTTTTTCCAAAACAACTCTCTCTAGAACGCCAGAAAATGCCCTTCTGCGTAGTAGGAAAATAAGTTTATTTTATTGATCTTCATCCTGGGGTGGAAAATATGATCCCACTCTTCAATTTATATTGTACATATTTGAAGAGATTCAAAACACTGATCTTTAAAGAAGAAATCTTATAGTGAAAAAGTGTGAAGGAAAATGCTCTGAGCCAAATTCTGATACTGTAAGAAAGATTTGTCCCCAACCCCATGGCTATTTGCTTTTAGCTGCAACATGCTTTTCTGTTATCAATTTGCAAAGAAAACTGCTAACGTGTGCGTGTGTTTCAAAAAGGAAAAGTTGCATATTAGAGTGTCTCCTAAATGCACCTGCACGACATTGATACTCCTTACGAATAACGTATATTCACACTTTTCTATCCTAAGCAAATATAGTGCCTTTCTCTAGCAAATGTGGCTTCGATGTTGACCAACGAAAAAGACCATGTGACTGGTGCGCCATACATTAGACATATTTCGCCTAAGCCATCCACACTTTGTCTGCCGAGTGAACAACTGAGCATCTCAAACCTATCGAGTAAATCCATGATTTTCAAAAAGCGGTTAGGCCGTAGACACCTCTCTTTACGATGGCAACCTTCTCTATCAAAGTCTTTTCTTTTTGTGCGACGAAAGCATGAAGACAAGACTTGCGAACATTCTTTTTAAGCAAATGCTTTAGAGACACTAGATTACTAGCATGAACAAGTGATTCAGTGATAAAAGGTCTGTGTTCAATTCAATGGGAACAATTTTGACAAGAGTATCTTAATAAGCCATTTTGTTAAGGATGTAAGCAAGATAATCGAAGCAATCATCTTCCAGCGATTCACTAGCGATTGTGTGGAAAAAAAGCATCAGCGATAGCATCACCAGTTGCTAAAGTCACTGGCAATCATCAAAACAACTCTAACGATTATATGGAAACCCTGTTATGTTCTAGTTCAGGATGTCCATTAGACAACACCACAAATATCTTAGTATCGAAGTAGATTGTTCATAAACTTTAGCTTGCCTTTTAAAAAGTTTTGCATGCAAGAATCAAGAAGATCAAATATATTGTCAAAAACCAGACTACACTCATGCATCCTCCACAGTCTATATAACTTACTATAATTGTAAACGTAGAAATCGACACTTCTATTCAACACACGTTTGCAATTCCTCTAGTGATCTAACGTCTTTGTATGCACTCCTATTTGCAGAAGAACAGTCAGTTGAAGTCAGGATTTTCGTTGAAGATTGTTTTCAGGGATACGAGACTTAATGTTGCCATCAAAAATAGACATGTATTCCAGGTTCTAAGCTTCAATTATTGCTCTTGAGGTCTTATAAAATTAGAATAGCATAATTTCCCTAAAAATTATTAGCTTTCATGAGTTGCCATCATACCTTTTGTATAAGGTGGTACGCCACTCAACTGCTTCTATAGAAAAGGGTAGGGTTGAGGTGTTTGACTTCTTCTACCAAAATTATATTGTTGATATTTATCATTGAAGATCTTTCCTGCATGCTTGAAGTCTATCATCAAAGAGTGCTTCTTTGAGCAATTCTTATCTCTTGTCAGTATAGATAGAAAGGTGATTTACGTAATGTTTAGTTTCACCGTACCTCTTAAAGCGTATTTGAAACGTAAAGTGTTTCTGTCCTCCCAGTTGCATTTACTTCATTGTTTAGGGACAAAGTTCGTAATATGTGGTTCGGAAGTATATTTTATAACTCTGAGGGGAGCAGACATTAGCATAATAATATCATCAAGGTTCTTCCCAGTAGTTTCCATATAACTTTAGAACAAGGAAGGAAGACAGATGTCACTTTGACGGTTTTATGATGTCAAAATTACTTCCGTTCTGGTGGAATAGCAAGCAATACACTTTTGACTTCTAAACTTGAAGCCTCCGTTATTATTTATCCTGTGTCATGAACTAGAAAAAGTTAGTTGTCAACATCATAAAGCGAGAAGAAAAAATGCATCCCGGTTTTATAACCATGCTTGTTCTGAAGTTAACTTTCAAGTTGAAGTTCCCCATGCTACAGTGTAAAGTGTGCATTCAAGCATAGCATGAAGTTTCTTAAGGCACAAAAATTAAAAATACTAATCAATTTGGTAGATCATTTCAATAGAGCATTGACATACAATTTATGTATTATGCAGCTTACTGCTTTCTAATTCTAATTTTCTCCTTTTTCACCTTTTTGCTTCTTCATCTTCTTCTTCTGCAATATTTTTGCCTTTCGTTTTGATGTCATCATCTTAAACATTCTGGCCATCTTCTTGGCAGAGAACTGTGGTTTACAGCACTTGTGAATGATGTCATTCAGTGCAGTGTCATCATGATAATGTGGTGCCACTCTTGTATTCAAGCCACAAATGAACTGACCTCGTGGACAACGCTTAAACTTTGACCATGTACCCCAACTTTGTCCATTCCCTTTTAGCTTTTTTGTTTCTTCCCATGTTTCCAAGTCTCTACATTCATATTCCACGTTGTTCAGCCCTGTATCATCAGCTAATAGACCCCATCCTTTGTTTGCTTCCACATTTTGCCTCCAACCAGATAAATAGCTGCCAACAGGACACTTATATTGATCTGACCATTCACCCCATGGCCCCTTGCTGGAGCACCTTTCCTCAGTCTCATCACACGTAAGGCAAACCGCATTAGCAGCTGTATCATCACCTGAGCCTTGTGTTCCTTCAACTCTGATTGTGAATCCTTGAGAAAATCTGCCATTTGTGCATACATCCATTTCTCCCCATGTTCCATAATCCATCCTGTTATCATCTTGCTGAATCTCGGAGGTAGGAATACCAAGAAGCTCTAGAAGATATAAAATTACATTAGTTGAACTATTAGCCTTACTATCATCGAAATTTCCGTCTTTCGGAAGGGACGTTAAACTAGGGATCCCATGCCTGGAAGCGGCATGCATAGTAGGCCTAAATTAGCTGAATGAGCAAGGTATAACAGCCTACTCAATATAAAGTAAACAAAAAAAAGAAAAAAATGCTGTGTCTGACAGTGCTCTGCTTTCATCAATAGCCAATGTCACAGTCTGAAAACGTTTCCAAGTGGAATGTACAACCTCAAAACAAATTACAGCATAGATACCAAAGCGTCTTGTAAAGACAAACCTCTCTGGCACAATTTTCCATCTCCCTTGAAACCTGGGTTACACACACAGTTGTATAAGTTATCTTCTTCTTCGCTGCCTGCGTTGTCTATACATTTGGCATTTACACTGCATCGACTACCTCCTCCACACCCTTTTGGTGGTCCTTCACATTCTGCATTTGGAAATTTTCTACCTTTAACCTCTTTGCAGTATCCCTATAGGAATGATAAATAGGTTCAATATTATATTGTAATAGTTAATTCTGTTGTAATAGGTCATTTTGGTAGGATCGCTGTGTAAGATTTAGGACAAATGTTTGCAGCAATTTATCATAGGAACATTTGGCATGACAAATTCACTTGTAAATTCAAGGCAGCATGATAAGTTCAAAAAGGACATTATTGGTGGACTAGAATAGAGTTACAAAATCATACTCTTCAGAATATTTGGCTGTATAATGTGCTGACGGACAAATTGTGTGGTACCCCTTACCATGTATTATAAAAGTGTGTTAATAAGGAAGACTTTTTGCCTATTTCTCCAACATTATATTATTATTGAAAGTGGTGCGTACTCGGCAATACACAGTGGGCTATTTGACGAGTTAACTCTCTATTGGGATTGTACGTTGTAATTACCCATCATTTGGACTAAACGTCGTTTTTCGGGAAGAATTAGTATCAATACTGGCATATCGGTAAAAAAATATCCATTTGGGGGCTCACAGGTAATTGTTTTGTAGATATGGACTCAAAGCCAAGACGACTTAAAGAATAACGCCCCTAATCAAAAATTAGGAATACTTTAAAAAAGTGCATAATTTATTGTTGCAGCGAAGTAAATTCAGAGGAGGGATATAACTCAATCTTAGTAAATACAGCTGAACCTCAAATTACGAGTTTATGCGCTCACACAATTATCCGCTGAGAACTGTGCTGCATGAGTCTATAGCACTGTATAGTAAGCTAGTCAGAAGAGATTCAGATATAAGAATAGAACCTAGACTACACTCTTTATATAGTGTGGCGAAGTTATTCCTGCGCTATTATGACCTCCATACACACCGGCAACATTCACCAGCGCACGTGCCATAATTTTATGAGAACTTCACACATTGATTCCAGCAAAATTTGCCTCAGAAAGATCTGCCTCGTGCAGGAAGCAAAGAATGCAAAGAGGCATATTGTGAAAGTGCTAATAATTTCCAATGTGCTTTACTGCGACCATGGTTGGCTACTGTCTTTACTTCCAAATGGTAACGATCCTACAAACGAGATACTCATTTTGCCTATTACATTGTACTGATTCTATAGATCATTGAACCTTACCTGAAGGGCATCCAAGAGCTCTTGACCTACAGACCTTACATCTACTCCATTAATATTGAAGTAGTTACCATTAAACAGCTCTGTGATGCTTCTGAGAGTATAGAAGACAGGCATGGGTGTCGTGATGGATGCAGCCTTCCATTTCTCTTTGTTACCTGATGAAGGAACATGACTTGTTTATTGAAAAACATATGTAAATATATATATATATATATATATATATATATATATATATATATATATA
>WIPJ01001868.1:0-10537 GCA_018155075.1 Cassiopea andromeda
TTGAAAAAATAACAACCTATCCAGATTTTCATTGAAATTTTCTGACACCATCCGAAAATCTACCAATTGTGTCAAACTTCGTAGTTAACGAGAAGAGTTATGGGTCAATTACTGACCTTTCCAATTAATGAGACATTTTCAAATTTTACTATTCCTTATGAGACAATTCCGTATAAGAGAAATCCAGACGTTTCGAGCCCCAATTCCATGGATCCATCATCAGTGTAATGAAAAAACAAGACGTTGAAATTTATACGAAAAATAAGTTAAGGGTAACCTAGGGAGAACCAACTAGAGGGTAAATCAATAAACCAAGTATTGGGAAAGCGTAGACCAAAAGTGAGATATCATTGCTACGCACAAAAGTGAGATATCATAGCTATACGTCGTACTTTGTACTAAAGAAGTGCTAGTATAAATGCTATCTTCTCAACTCCCATACATTTATAAGCAGTAACAAACTATTGACACGTCAAGAGCTTGACAAGTGTGGTTGTATGATCCAGTGTTCTGCCCGAAAGAATTTTAATTTCCCATCTTAATCCTTTCCTCCCCACTAGTCCCAGGCATCAATAGAGTACTTATATGTGACGTCACAACAAAAATCTACTTTTAGAATTTCATAAGCTTGACTTTAAATTTTGATAAAGCATTTCAGAATAGCGAATATTGTGGAATTTTGACAGTTTCTATCCCCTAATGACAGAGACGTGGACAATCTAATACTGACTTACTTCCCATCACTGCATTTTCAGTCGTGTTTGTATGGAAAACCTCCTGGCATCAAATGACCATATGTTTTGCATCTTCAAGCTACTCTACTGCAACTTCACAAACAGGCCTATTTTATAGTGCTTTTTAAGCTCATATGTTTTTCCTTCCTTTGCTTCTATACCTGGATTTTTTCTTTTAGCCGATATTCAGTGCCCTGTGCATTACTTTCTTGACTGTGCACACAGCCTGTCAACCGTACAAAGACACATTTGCAAACATGAGCGAAACATATCTGCTGTTTTCAATGACAATCATTGCCCCACTACACTGTGCACTAGCTAAAGATGCATATGATGACGTAGTGACAGCAATCATTGCTGCCAATTTGATCTACATCATCATCTTGTTCCTCTATCTGGTGGTGCATTTCATTAAACGAAGGTTTAATCGCACCTTTGGATGCTTCTCTCGACGCGTTGAAGAGCGGAGAATTCCCATACCATATCGGATTATAGAAGAAGAAAGAGGGTCAAGTTCTTCCGATTAATGACTTCTTTTGTAGTTTCGCAGCAGCTGGGATGATTTGAAATGATTACCTCACTTGATTTGATTACCCCTTATTGATTGACACTGTGATTGCATGACATAACCACAGAATAGCCGATGTAGTTAATGGTTAGGATGTATCACAACTCAGGATAGTCTAGAATATATGGATGAATACTTCCTATGATTACTAATCAGACTAGAACCCTAGACATTACAACCCCCATTTGATTGATATTGTGATTACGTGACATAACCACAGTTGGTAATAAAGCTTTGCTATCTATTTCATTTACTTATACATTATGTAGCGTTAGTTATTACAAAGAGCAACATTCGATGTATTCCTAAAGCACTGATCATAATTAAATGTTCGCTACCGGGCGTAAGGGATTTCAATTAGGCATGAAAGCTTCTTGGTTCAACATGTTGGGTAATAAAGCCGAAATTACAATAACTCTTGAGACATCAGCGCTATTATAACTGCTTGGAAATGCATATCAGTAGAGAAAAATGTGGCATATTAACTAAAGTTTCATTAGCACAAATTACAAAGCTTACATACAATGATGGGTTTGACAGTTTAGTTAAGCTTTTGATAGCCTCTGAATATTTGAACGATGATCTAAATGGATTGCGATCTTTCGAGAGCCTCTGTAACATTGCTTTCCCTACCGCTCCGTACACAGGTATTAATGACAAGTCCCTGACCCCCTCCCCCCGCTTACTCGGGACCTAAGAGTAAATGAGAAAGATTTTGTTGATGGTCATACCTCTTTCTACTCAATAAAAACGTCATTGTCTTCTCCTCAAGAAAGACATTAATTTCTCTCCTCAATAAATGTAAGAAGATGTTCTCCTCAACGTACATGCATTCATACATCCATACATACATACATACATACATACTGTAATTCAACGATGCGGGAATTTTGGATATTGAGACTTTTTTACTTGATTTGAATTGACGCGAAGTAGTTATTTCTATTGTGAACTGATGTGGAATTAATAATGTAGCAGTGTTCTATTTATTCATAAATGCTCTATTTATTGTCACCAGATATCATATTATCAGCGAGTTACTGGAGCTCTGTTTCTTTGGAAAGTCTATTGACATGATTTTTCCTCTTCTTTACTTTATTTATAAAGCAGAATTTTCCCAAATTCATGTTTGATTTGGTTCACAGAACGGCCCTTATTTCACGAAACTCCATGGCTTGAAATTCAGCGCTTGATAGGAACTCAGGAATAGTGAACCTCTTGTTAAAAGGAGGGTAAAACTAATGGTAATACGTTTGAGTATACGTTTTTTATATAATAAACCACTTTATAGACAACCTAGTACCAGGCGTCCTAAATGTTAAGAAACTTTTAGAACCAGAAGGAAAGAGCTAAGAAACTTTTGACAAATAGTACGTTGAAATCGTTGCCTGGTTCAACGTAAAGCTGTAGCAAAACATTGTGAATATGACATTGCTCTAGAATGTATCTCGCACTGACACATTTTGCTTGTTGTTGGAGGACAAATGTTTTGCTACATTCGTGCTCTACGCAAGCTTTCTTAGCAATGTAGTTCCCTAGATTAATAATATTTATAATATTTATTGATAATTAATGATATAACAATATTTATACAGATTAGCTTCTTCAGCAATGTGCAATTGCTGCTGTCAATCGAGGACCCATTTACCTAAAAGAACTAACATCAAACTATCTACAAATTAACAAACTTAACCAGTATTAAGCTCAAATGGAAAGTTAAATGCTAGAATTCAAAGTTAAAATCTTTACAGACAGCCTGAAATTTCACTATTGATGATTCGGTCTTCATATTGTTGGGAAGTTTGTTGAAAATTTTAGCACCCAAAAATCCAAACGTTTTTCTACCTGCTTCAGATTTTACTTTTCGAAGTAATAAGCTATGATCATTTCCGCGAGTGCCTTTGCAGTGATCCAAACATTTAAAGTATTCTCTATAGTCAGGTGGCAAAATTCCATTCAAACATTTGAAAACTTCAATTGCACACATTTTATTTCTGATGTGGTTTACTGATGGTAGTTTGACACTATCTCTTTTTCCATTTATAATCTTTAAACATCGCATTTGAATTTTTTCAATTCAATTCGCATTTAGCGACAAATCAATAAAAATGTTAATGCAATAAAGTAGAAGATGCATTATCATAACTTTGTATGCTGTTTCAGCTGCGTGAGGTGTCAAGTCTTGCCTGATGTGGCACAAAAGCTTAACTCTTCAGTCTACGTTTTTTAGAACTTTCTCAATGTGTTCTTTGTATGAGAGACTTTTATCCATTATGACCCCTAAATAATTATAGAACGTTGATACTGTGATTTTCATTCCATTTAACTTGACTTCAAATCCGCTTACACCTGAAATATGTTGATGTGTCCCATGAAAGAACGCATTCCACTTTTGATTTCTTAAGATTTATAACTAGATTGTTGTCATTGAACCAACTGGCAATCTGTTCTAACTCGCTACTCAAAGAATTCTCAATATCTGTACTTGTTCAGCCAGCATGGAACTTAACTATGTCATCGGCGTAGACAATCATATCACATAACTTTAAATTGGTATCAATATCGCTAAATAGCACTGTAAGCATTAGAAGACCAAGGATTGATCCCTGTGGTACCCCGCAGGTTATAGGCTGCATATCAGAGCTCTGTCCATTATATATAACAAATTGCTTTCTGTCACACAAGTAACTACAAAACCAAGACTATTCTCTATCTTTGATGCCGTAATCGATAGCTTGGACAGAAGACTTGCATGACCCAAGGTATCAAATGCCTTACTTAAATCAATAAAAACTGCACCAGTCATAAGGCCCTTATCCATATTTTTCCTGATGGATTCTGAAGAGTGTCACTGCATGCTGCGTAGACGACCCCTTTCTGAAACCAAATTGTCGTCTATAAAGCAGCTTATTTTTCTCCAAATAGTCATAGAGTTGTTGATGAACTATGCGTTCAACGACTTTTGATAGGACAGGGAGTACTAATATAGGTCTGTAAGTTGCCATTGAAGATCTATTACCATATCATATCATATCATATCATATCATATCATATCATATCATATCATATCATATCATATCATATATCATATCATAGCCAAGTTCATTATGGTCTGGGGTCAAGATACTGGCACTTACTGTCCTTAAATTATGATTAACCAGATCACTTACAGCGGAGCAAGGCAGTTAAATCAACCACTTCCCCAAACCTTGAACATTTGCGGTTTCACAGAGCAAAAACTAAGGTACAATGTACTTCTGCAGGGAAACTTACTGGACCCAGGACCTTTACCACAGTATATCAAGACTCAAAACCCAGTCTTGTGTAGACAAAAAGAGTTTGTTTTCTCATTGGGACTCTTTAAGTAAACTATGTAATAGGTCCTAATTGGTCACACTTGGGACCAATTAGACGCATCCTAACACATCAACTGCATCTGGATATATATTTAGGTTTACCTTTAGGTCATTATCTGACGTTTTCATACTCTGATGAATGTCGGACGAAAAAGGCTTTCAGTATGTCAAAATTATGTTGCCGCTTTTTCGTGCTGTGGTAAATTTCTGTAGTATCAATGGACCCAGGACCATTGGTAAAGAACTGTTACTAAGAGAAAACTTCACAAGCAAAAATTTTTCGCAGGGCAACCTCTGAATCTGACACCCCCAAAAATTAATTGATGTTACGTCCCTTGTTTGAGGAAATGTCCTGGAGAGACAAAACCAGCCTTTACCATCATGCTACGGCATCAAAGTCTTAATTGAAATATATATTTCCAATTCAATAATTCTATTGAGTAGAGCAGAACCTTGCAAAAATTTTCTTTTGGGAGCATTGCTCCTCCATGCCCTATTTAGTTAAATCAAGTGGAAGCTTTAAAAAAGTAAAGCGGCTACAATCGGAGTTAAGAATTGGAAAAAACCCTTCAAGTTATTGAGCTATAATTCCAAGAGTGTGAATGTCAGTCAGATTTCCCGTGAATTTTGGCCTAATCAATTTCTTCCGGCTTGAAATCTCTGCATCCACAACTCTGATTTTGCTGAAACTGGCGATATTTCGTCTCAATTGTACATGCTGATAGGTAAAAACAAGCGTATAGATTTTGTAAGCTTCGCTTTTCTTCTTTTTTCAATTACACGTGTTTTTTTATATAAGAAGGTTGGTTTACATTCTCTACTAAAAATTTGGAAACGATTTGGAGGCCAAGAAAGTGGACCTTATGCAAACAAAATCTTTTTCAATAGTACAGCAATGAATTTTTACTCAACTTTCAAACCATTGTGAAATTAATATACCACAACAGAAATTCACTTCGTCATTGCTAGTACTGTATGCTTTAATAAAAATTTCAACATTTTTCTCTAAACAGGTTGACTCAGAACAGCTTCTACATATCATGGAATTAATTGACAATAAAGCTCGTCAATTTGCCATTTTGAAATCTGTTGCCATTCTTCAAATATTCTTAATATTTTTTACTTCTCTAATCCTTGGAGAAGCTGTGGTCTTTAACTGTTGGTGAGTTGAGCTGTGGTAAGAGGTTTCAGACAATGTGGGACACGAAATACCCTTGTTTCCAAGCTAATGGAGCTTCAGAGCATCTCAAAATCGATTACATGCATTTTGTGCAAGCAAGAAGCATCGACATTCAGGTGCTTAGGACAAGCCTGCTTATTTTTTTTACTGCGAATGCACCCTTAAAACATTACCGAAATAAAGTTGGCAATTTTTGATCTACATTAGTGTATTGGTAGGTTTCAAATACATTACTGTATTTTGCTTGCACTTTCTCTGAGCTAATAGCTTATTTCTCGCAATTTTTGATAGCTACCTTGCCGCAAATTTCCTTGCGTCTTCCCATGTTAAAACTTTTATCAATAATTCCCTTTTTCTTTGCACTTTTCGTATGAAAATGCTACAAATGTTTCTAGATATAATACGAAGCACAATAGTAAACTAATCAGTTTACATTTGAAAGGTATGACGCATAAAAGCAAGATATACTTACGTGCTTTGCGCCAAAACTATGTCATTTTCGTGGTACCCAGCTTTTCAAAAACGTCAAGAAAGTTAAGAAAAAGTCACGAAAGTTCAGTACTGGATTTTTGAGATCTAAGAATTTTATTTTCATCTTTTTGTCATTTTAAATTATTAAAATGAAAGTGGTTTGTAAATGTTATGAAAGTGATTTGTGAAGAAGGTTTATAAATTTTTATGTCTTCAAAATTTAATTTATCTGTGCAAAAAATGCTACATATGCTATATTGACTGCCCTACCACAGTTCAACACCTGTTGTTTACAAAGATTTATCATCATCTCAAGTGTGCATGGATGCATGGTAGTCTACTTTTTTACTAATCACTAATATACACGCGCAAACAATGCATTGGAACTCAGAAGCTTTGGCTAAGGAAGTCTTAATCAAGTCTCGATATTGGAATCGTGAAAATGTTAAGAAAGTCTCAGTAATAGGCTGAAAAAAACTTTCTAATAAAAAAAGTGCATTTCAGCAAATTTCGGTGATCTGGAGTGTACCCTGTCAGTGCACCGCGCCACCATTAACTTTTTGCCTCGTATCGATTCTTGCAACCGACATTGCCAACGCTAATTTTATTTCAGACAAGTTTATGACAAATCAAGCCCAGAACTAAATTTGTATTACAAATGTCTGAAGATAGTGCTATGGCATCTGAACGGCCGGAATGTCAGGAATATGAAAGTGTGCCAACCTTTGTCGAGCCTGAGCGATTGATACTGCAACGAACTGATCTTCCAAAATGGCTTAAATCTCAGGCGTATAGAGACTTCATCGGCTTCATCACTACATTAAATGAATCAGTTAAGGGGCAGTCATATACTTCTAATTTTCATGTTTCAGAATCTGTATCAAAAATATCAGATATTCTGAGCAAACTGGATTGCTGGATTGATGAAATTCCACCTGTTGATCAACCCCAAAGATTTGGCAACAGAGCATTCAAAGACTGGTTGAACAGGTTAAACGAAAATGCAGAATCTGTTTTGAGCCCAGTTTTAGATGATCCATTTAAGGGAGCAGTATCAGAGCTGAAATCCTATTTTTGTGATGGATTCGGCAACATCACAAGAATTGACTACGGCACCGGACACGAGGCAGCATTTTGTGCATTCCTGTGCTGTCTATATAAACTGAGAGTTCTCACTGAAAAGGATAATATTGCAATAGTTTTCAAAGTTTTTCATGAATACTTAGAACTTACAAGAAAGTTGCACAAAGTGTATCGTATGGAACCAGCTGGCAGCCAAGGTGTATGGGGACTTGATGATTTCCATTTCATCCCATTTATTTGGGGAAGTGCTCAACTAGTGGATCACCCAACCATATGCCCTAGCCACTTGATTGATAATGATGTGGCAGTTCGCTACAGTAGTGAATACATGTTTTTTGGCTGCATTCGTTACATAAATGAAACAAAATCTGGGCCCTTTGCTGAACACTCCAACACACTCTGGAGTATTAGCAGTGTACCATATTGGTCAAAAGTTAATTCAGGCCTTTTAAAGATGTACAAGGCTGAGGTTCTTAATAAATTCCCAATTATACAGCATTTTCGATTTGGAACTTTGATGTCAAGCAAGCAAGTCTAATGAGTGAACTGCTGTATGCCTAATATCCTGGTGCATATTGCAAGATGTTCAGACTCCATCCTTAAGGTTTTGAGTTTGAAAATTGTAGAGTTAATGCTTTTAGGCTGGAAGCTTGAATTATTGATTTAGACCAATCATTGCTTACTACAATTAATAACCATTATGCAGACTTTCTAGTTTAGACCTGATCTACCTATAAACAGTTTTGAACTTCATTCAGCCTTATGGGAAGAATTCAATAAATTGCAATAGGATCACTCCATGCAATATTGTCAATAGCATGAGACCCACCATCTCAAAATTAGCAAGGTTTTGCTGCATACATAAAAGAGCCCATAAAAGAGGTGAGATTGAAAACTTCACTCCAAAGTTCCTTATACTTGAGAAGTATTGTGCATTTGAAGCCTGCAAACCTTGCTGTAAATTGCCTTTGTGGCCAATTGGACTTTTGATGTCAGCTTCAATGTTTTGCAAAGCTGCCAAAGAATTTTGCATGTTTTCTGATTCATATGTGAAGAATCAGAAATTGAATTCAGATATTTCAAGTTTGATGTTTAAAGCTATGCAAAAATGCCCTAGTCTCCAATCTGAAAGAACTTTTGCTGATTGTGTGGCTCTGGAAATTCCAGGACTACATTTAAATCAACTTTGCATCATAGTGTTTTTGGAAATTGATGCCCAGAAGCTCATCAAGGTCTCTTCCTCATTTGGAGACATTTGTCACTAGATTTCATCAAAATTTATAGCTTTAACTTACTATTGAGCAATTTTACCTAAGTGTATTTCTATATTGTCTCTAGACTCAAGTGGAATTTATTTATGATTTTCTGATGTACTATGATGGTATCAAGGATAAATATAATCAAAATATATCAGAAAGTTTGTACCTAATGAAAGGTTTAAAATATGAAGTATAGATTAATTATGAAGCACCATTCAACTTTAGACTGAGCCTCATATTTTGAATTTTATAGGGTAATTGCATTAGAAATTAATATAAAAAATAATCATGATATTTATCAGATTCTACTGAAATTGTTATACTAGCTTAGTTCTTTTATAAGAGAATCTTCCCCATTTTTACAGATGTTCTAACTTTCCCTAAGAGTCAGGGTCTAATCTTGACTTGAAAGTTAGGGTACCTTATTTAGTTTATACTTGAAGGGTAGAGTACCATATTTGTGCAAAAGGGCAGTTGAGGGCTGTAGCAATAATGTTTTTATGGAACTCAGTTTCAACATGGCAAGTGTAAATGGGGCAGAATATACTGTTGTTGGGGGAAAGGGTACTTTACATAGGAACCCTGATTAAGAGGGACAGTTTTGTGCTTTGTTTACCCCTTCTGACATGTTAAGACTGTTTTTGAATGTTGCAGAAAAAATATTTTGTCAGCTTTGAGTGTATGGATAATTGAATATTGGACCAGTCCCAATAACTTTTAGTGCCTTGGTGAGCAGGCTTGGATATTTGCAGAAGACTGAATGCTGTTTCATTCAAACTCTTAAAACTTACAATACCAATGCATTCAGGAATTCAAAATCCAAAATAATGGCAAAATTGACACCAAAATGATCATTTCTGAATTATTGTTGCCTGAATCACTTCTAGTTGGTTGCTAGGCAACATGCGCGTCCCCTCTTAAGATTTCAATGAGGCTAATGCGGCCACGAGTAGAATATGCTATACTTAGTTCGCTTGTTTATTGAAGCTGTTGATCAAAATTCTTCTTTCATTCGTCTTGATCTCATCACCGAATTCCTCATCTGACAAGACCTTTCCCGTAGCTTCTCACTTACCCTATTTGTTGGGGAGATGAGATTGATTTGTTCAAAAACGGTTTGTGCTCAACGTTTTACATCGTAAACGCATGCGCACAAGCGGCTTTTTTGGTAGGTGACGTAATGCTACTTACGATGGCTTTTAAAAAGGTCAAACGGAATGGCGGGAAACCAGCAGTGCAAAATCTAGTCTAAGTTTGCAACATAAAGTTTATGTTATGTTTATGTTTAGTTTATGAAGCAACATCATGCGTAAAGAAACAAAAATCGTTCTGCGCGTGCGTTTACGATGTAAGAATTGTTCAATATGATTGGTCGAACAACAGATCACAAGCTTTGTTTAAAACAATAGACCATCGCTCTCGTCTCCCCAACAACTATGGATTCACTCTCTTCGGCATTCCAGTACCTCGTGTACCCAAAATCACCTTGTTTGTCAAAATTCTGAAATCTCTCCCCCCCCCAAGTAACTGCAAAACCTAGTGTATTCTTTGCAGCAGGGATGGCGCTAGTGGAGGTATGTAGCCCCAAGGATTTTACCGAGCCCCCTGTCGACACATAAAATTTCTATGCACTGCCAGCACGCTCAGAATATCCATGACCTTTTAGTCTTGTCAGCCAATACGAAAGGTGTTGTTCGTTAAAATTCTGACACTGCTCACTGTCAGCACTTTGACAGCACTAGCCCCCCAGCATATTTTTCTGGCGCCACCCCTGCTTTTCAAATTGGACGGGATTCAAATGGCTCTTTCAGAGTTAAAGACTGCCGAACTCTAGTCTAGCGTCAAGCATGCTGGCAGTAAGCAGGCACGCTGGAGCTGGGGGGGGG
>WIPJ01001868.1:27428-59758 GCA_018155075.1 Cassiopea andromeda
GGGGGGGGGGGTATTCATTGCTTCACCAAGAATGTGATTGCAGCCTACTTAAAAGCAAACCTTATTAGCTTACTCTTCAAAATGGTGGGGGCTACGACTCTCATGAGTAGATACTCCCATTTTTTCAAAGTTATATATAAATGGCCCTTTTGCAGCTTTCAGAGTTGACAGTTGTTGCTTGCCACACAGGTGGATGTCTAGGTTAGTCATCAATCACTATCCAAACAATTTATACATCAAACGAAAGAATTCAGCAAGCTGTTTAAGGATATGGAAAAAAATTTACGGTTAACCATATGGTTACGAACTAATAACACAAAATACCTTCAAAAACAATGCATGTTTTACCATATTTGGGCAATTTCGTAATGGTGGAAGTACGAACACTAACGCTAACCCTAACCCTACCAAAAACCCTAACCCTCCGAAACCCTAACCCTTCCAAAAACCCTAACCCTTTCAGCAACCCTAACCCTTAGCCAAACCCTAACCCTGGAAGCGTATTATAGTGAAATACCTTGATGGCTAATCTTGACATCGGCCCTGTGTGTAAGCAGTAGGTAGCGATTACAAGTCAGTGGTATCATAACGGAGTCATTCATGGTTTTTCTTAGGATTGTACGTTTAAAGTAAGGCCCAAGAGGACAGCCCTTGTTAAGGACTGGAGGTTCAAGTTCATGTTTTGGCTTTTAGCCTAAGGCTAAAAGACATATACGGTAATTTTTTTGTTTGGAAAGCAATTGTTGCTTAGGACATACCTCTCACAGATCTTGGAGTCTTAATCTTGAATGGTAATATCTTTGCATCTGATAGAGAAGGATCCAAGTTTTCTTTGAATTGCTTCTCCTCCTCTAGTTTCGTAGGACTAGTATTTCCCTTGGGTTCTTCATTCACAAGTTTGAAATGTGCTACTTCAATATTGATATTACTTCTGCTTGGAATCAGTCGATCTCCACTTGCAGTATATTTTGATGGTGTTTTTGCTTTAGAATTCGGAGTTTTGCAAGTGGATCCTGGTGTTTTCCTTGGAGTTCTCTGTTGGAAACTTGAAGACGGAGTCCTGCGAATGTAACCGTCACATGATACTTGGGTACATTTGTTTCTTTCCAAGCTTTGAGGCTCAACAACGGCTTTACTCTGTGAAACTGGCGTCGAAGGCTCTATTGTGGATACTCCTAATCTTGACTGTAAAAACATATCATATAAATAGAATACAAAATAAAAGCATCAAAATAAAAAGTCTAGAGCATTTTTCAACGTTACAAAATGGCAGTTTGATCTATGATTTAAATTTCCCGCATGAACATGCAAGCATTGATTGGTTAACCTGAACAGCAGGGGCTGATTTGATTGGCTACCTCAGAGCAATTGGTTAATTTGGGCCTACGATAACAAGGACACGTCCTCATTTTCGGAGAATCTAGATATCAAGCATGGGGAACGCCTTCTTGCTCATCTTACTGGCATTATCTTTTCTTTTCGTGCCCCTCGTTGTAAAGTGTGATGCAGGTTCTTCAGATATCTATGGCTTCAAAGTGAAAACCATAAAAGGAGAACTTGTTGATATGTCCAGTTACCGTGGAACGGTGAGTACACTATGTAATGTAAGGGAAGTACATATGGAGTGATTGCTCTGTTGGCGTTTTAAAGCCTGACTATTCTGATATTAACCTATCAAGCTAGAGCATCTGTTTTTACATAGAAGGGAGGATAGCCGAAACAAGCAGTAACTCAAATGTGCTATGATAGTGTACATATTTACGATATTTTCATATGGTATTTTCACCCGTTTCAGGTTTTGCTCATCGTAAATGTTGCGAGCGAATGCGGCTATACAGACAATCACTATAGAGAACTGAATGAGCTCTACAATATTTTCAAAGATGATCCATTTGCAATCCTTGCATTTCCATGCAACCAATTTGGTAATCAAGAGCCAAAGAGGAATAGTGTAATTGAGAGATTTGTAAAGCAACAATACAACAGCGAATTTCAGTTGTTTTCAAAAGTTCAAGTCATTGGAGATAATGCACATCCTCTTTTCAAGTGGCTTCAGTCACAAAGTGGAAGTGAGCCTGATTGGAATTTCTGCAAATATCTAATTGACAAAGAAGGAAATGTGGTAAAATTTCAGCCACCAGGAATTTCTCCAATGGCTATGTTTGAAGATATTGAAAGCTTAATTTCACAAGGATCATTGAATGATAAAAACCAAAGAGCTGAGCTGTAATCAGTGTATTTTGATAGAGAATACAATTTATAAATGATCAGCCTGAATATATTTAACATACACTAATTACAGCAGGATAGAGTCTAATATTTCTATTAATATTTTCCATCAATTTTTTAAAAATCTATTCAGTTAATTGATCCTACATTCAATTGAGTTTCTCTTATATATGGTGCACCTTGGAGATAGGGCTAAGGTATGATGCATGCATTCAGGATCCTTGAGATGAAACTCTTCTGCCAAAGATTATATGGAAGCATCTAGTTGCAGCAGCAAAAAGTAGTTTCAGCCTGCTATGGAGCAACATTGGCTTTTTCCATGCAGCAGTTTTTATGTCTTGATCAAGTTGCGAAGTTGAAATCCATAGATAACATTCAAAGAGAAAATGTCAGGTAAATATTATGCAGTCATATAAACAAGTTAGCATGCAATCATCATAGTGGTATAGAGCTAAATGAATAACCTGGGTGGCATTGAACAGTGTATGCGCAAGAAAACTAAAAAAATAGGCTATTCTTTGTTTTTGTCAGGGTTGCTGAGAGAATTAAGAGGCCCTAGGCCAAGAGAGAAAGATGAGGCCCTTTGTGAGCAAGACTAGCAGAAAATGTTCAGGGTCTAGAAGCCAGCCTTGTAAAATTACTGCTGGCAGCTTATGGCAGTAACATAACCAGCTAGCAAGGCCACTGTGGGAATTCAGAGGCCTTGTAGGAAAAGAGAAAGATGAGGCCCCGGCAAGCAAAGTGAGCAGACTATTTTCAGGGTCTAGAAATCAAATTGGAAAATTACTGATGGCTTACTTTATGAGGCTCCCCAGACTTTGCAGCATTTCATGTTATGAGGGCACTGAGGCAATTTGCCCCCCTCTTGTTTGCCCTGGATTTTGCTGCTTGCAATTTATTACTAGTTGCTATTTTTGCTGTGAATTGAGTGTGTACAAACAAATATGAAATAGCAGCTCTTGCTGTGAATGTGCAACCAGAAAGCCTACTGTAGAATCAACCTCATTACCTTGTTCTGTCATTTGTGCAGCAATGTTTTGGAACACCCAGTGACCTGAGTCCCTAAAGTTGTTCAAAGAATATCAAGTGGGGAAAGTCCCATCTCCACAACCACTGAGCCATTGCCAACTGGCTAAAATCATAGATCAGTTTGTAAGAAGACCAGCCTGTAGAACTCAAGATTTTCAGTTGCATCATTGGTTAGATTGCAAGGATGGCACTACTGGGAGTGCCTTGGAGGGCTTGAGTCCCCCCACCATTGGTGCCTAAATTTTTAAAGACTTCTATCCACTTTCAACTTGATGGGAATTGTCCACTAACGTTTTCTTGCTTCGCTCACTGTCTACATTTTGGAAGTATTAGCCCCCCTACCATTTTTCCCTGGCGCCACCAATGTTGGCTTGGAAATCCTATTGTTGGCTAGTGAAACTACCAATTACTGTATTTGTTATACTTGATGAGACACATGAATGATGCCCCCATATACTGGGTGCTGGAATGATAGTGTGGTAAAGGGGGCCAGCAAGTGCACAGGCACCAAATACCATAGATGAACAAAGCAAGCCAAGAAATTGGGGGCTCTGAGGGCACCTCTTCAGGTGCCTCAAGTATTTGGGGTATTTTTGCCCACCCTTTGCAGTTCGTGCCCAGAAGACATTGGTATACGAGCGTTAATTCGCACATGCACCCTCGTTTGCACGAGCAATTGCTCATAACTATTTGGAAATTCACGTGCGATCTAAGATTTGTCTATCCGCAATGCAGAGTTTCTTGCTGCTGAAGCATGCCTAAGATTTCATTTAGGGCAACAGAATAAAGCAGAGTTCTGAAAGCAAAAGGTGGCAGTCGTTAGGTGTTGCAGTTGCGACAAAAACGTTCCCAATTGGCAAGTGCGTTTGCACGATTGATAGTGATATTGGCACGGGCGATTTTTCGCTCGTGCTGGAGATTTTGCACGTGTGGACACGCACACGTACAATCGCACGTGTCTCCGGGCATGTACTGCCTTTGGCATAGACATTATCTCTCAGTAATAACTTCCTTTTTTCATATAGCATTTCTTGTTTAAACAGCTTATCTGTTCTCCATTGTATTATATATGCATTTCAAAAGCAACCCATTGCATTTCCAAAGGCACTTGCTCTTCCTGCTCCCATAACTGAAAGACATGAGGAGTTCTTGCTCCCCTTTGCCTCCCTTTGCCCCCCCTCTGGCATCCTTGCCCCCATATACCTTCAAGTTTAAGTTAAACCCTGAGGAAGAGCACAGCTGCAGAACCAGAAGTTGAAAAAGAAAAATGTGATGTATTGAACGATGCTGCATGATATAGGATATATTTGTCTTGTCCCTCAGAAAATAAGGCTCTGTAAAAAAAACATTAGTTTATCATCCTTTTCCGAAATTTTTTTGACCCGCGCGGGCGCTTATTATTTTTTTCTACTTTCTGTACAAGGGATTACAGTCTGGCTTCCTTTGGGTGATTGTATAATTCCTGATCATAGTAATTAAACGTTATATTTCGACTATAAATACCGTTACGATGACTTTATGCGCCCTCGTAGGAGGTAGAAAAAGTGTGCATTTCTCACACATTGACTTCCTTGTTGATTTACAGCTGAGAAAAATGAATGTAGCCATCTGACACAAAAACAACATCTAATTGCGAACGCAATTCTTCTAATTTCCAATGATGCTATGTCTATCCAGACAAATATGAAAAAAGAAACTTAAAAAAATTGGCGCGTGAGGAAAATATGATGCGTGCGGGGGTGATAAACTAATGTTTTGAAGGAGCCCAATAAAAAAAGGTAAACGTGAGCTAAGAGGAAAATACATACAAGATAGCAAGAATGGCTCCAGACCTATGCAAAGGGGCAACATGCAATGATGTGGGCAAGAATAAGCCATTGGTAGCTGCTTTCATACATAGAGTTAACGCTTTCATATCTTCAAAAGGGGTACATGTGTTCCGATATCGAGAGCACCAGACTAATACAGATGAAAAGAATAGGAAATCGCTCACAGGTGCCCCTCAATTTGCAACTGCAAAATAGCAACTGAAAAAATCAAGAAATGAGAGGGCAGTTCCATTACTTTGTATAAGACAAAAAGGAACCAAACTGTACCATTGTAGTATCAAGTTACAAAAAACTAATAAATATGCATTCAGTGATGGGCCTGGGCGGGTCCTTTGCGGGGGCGTGTTGCCACAATTTGGCTAACTATTATGAAAAAGGATAAAACTATGATTAACAGAATACATTGATATATAATTCCTTAAATCTCGAAAAAACGTCCTTGAAACTTTGTGCCCATTGGGTTGCGTCATGCTCTCCACTGAGCCATTGCAGACATCCGTGGTGCCATTGCACAAGCCCATGCCCAAAAAACAAAGGAACCGAACTCCATCCAATTGAGAAAGACGCTCCTATCCATCTCTTATTGCCACCACCTTTCAACAGACTGCAAAGCACGCATGGCAATCCCAAAATCTGGGCGTTTAGTACAAACAATAAAAACAGGAGATATTCCAATTTAAAGCAAATGATAGTAACAACAACACCTTACTCTAATTAAAATCTCACCATACACTGATCTACTAAATACCGTTGTATATGCTTTAAACTATTGATATATGGACCAATGAATTGACAAAATGATTAGTACATAGAGAGCAAGGCGTCAAAGAGTACACAATTTTTGAAAAGAAACCTAGCTTAGGGTTTAGCTCTCAAGGATCCAGTGGTGGATTCTTGCCAAAACTCCAAGTCAAAAGCACAAAAAGACAAGAAAGGCACTTGTATGTTTTAAAAAACTAAATATTAACTCAGAACAAACACTTTTATGACGTATCACTTCTCGCTTCTTCAGATATCTGAGGAAGCGAGAAGCGAAACGTCATAGAAATTTTTTCTAAGTTATATGGATATATATATAAATATATATATATATATATATATATATATATATATATATATATATATATATATATATATATATATATATATATATATATATATATATATATATATATATATATATATATATATATATATATATATGAACTCATACGCTAGCAATACAATGCATATTGCCGAATGCAAAGAAATTTCTTCAAAATGCAACAAAATCATCAAATAACGTTTTCATATCCTTTGCGATACCGATAATTCTGCCTTTTCAAGAAAAAAGTACCCCTAAACAATAACACTTCCCCCTATCCCCATATCTACTAAGGAACCCCCGAGGGTTCCCTATCAAAGCACGTTTTCTATTAAGTAAAAAGGGACCATACGTCAATACAATCTATACACAGAGCAACAAGAAGTATCTACCATGATGCAGGCAAGATCGAAAGGGGCACGCTGAGAGCGATTTGTTTATGTTCTTCTGTAGGCCAATCTTGGAAAGAACAAATTTTCAGCAACCCACTTAACTACAATCATCAATACGTTTACAACAAGTCACTAATGTTTGAGTATGCAAGAAACTAATGAAGTTACTTATGATTAGAACAAAAATAGGAGATTGCAATACGATGCTGCTTCCTTCTCTCTCACAAGTAGTCACCAGAACCGGACTCCTAACTTGCAATCGCGTCGCCAGTTTCTTTGTTTATTGGTATGGTTTCGCCATAATAATCTGGGAGTCTGTCTTCAGTCTACAATATAATGTAGGAACATGAAATAACTGACAACAACAAAATCCCCGACGAAAATATGCAAACAATACTGCTTTACATAGTTTTCTAACATTATCACAAATTCACAAGAAAGATAATGATGAAATTGTGGAAACCAGATTGTTGCCGCCCCACATGCCTCAAGACATGTATAAACCTCCAGCTATATCATAGCTGGAGATCTACACAAGTTTCGACATTTTTCAATCTAGCTACAAAATGCGCGATAGTCGTTAGTAGGCATTCAAAATTGTAGTCAGATAGATGAGATCTAAGTGCTTCTTTCTGTCTCCCTCTAGCTCTTGCACTATCTATTTTCCTTTCATTTTTTATATTTTTATTTATTTGACATCAGAATCATAAAGTATTGTTGGCATTATAATTGTAGCACAATAAACTAAGCATCGGATTGAAAGTAACCCTTTCCACTGCAACTACTTAAGTTATATCAGTCATGTTTCTGATAAGCAAGTACTTAGAGGAAATGCTCTCGAGGGGCAACAACCAGATTTTACATTGATTTTACATTGCTCTTCTAACTCTTATTTATTTTTATTTTCTTACTATTTTAAAAGCTGCAACTTTAATTTTCAAGGGAACTTTTGAGCTTTGATTTTGAAATAATTTTTTCTCTTAAATTTATTTGCATTTTAGTTGGAGGGGCTCTTGAAAACCAGCACATTTTGCTGAAGGGCTCCCCTCCTCAAATAATTTCTAAAGGAAATGAAATGCTGTACCATTGTTTCAGGAGTCAAAAACTTTGTTTGATTACTTGAACTTCCAAGGCAATAATTCTGTTGGGGGGGGGGGTGGAACGATGCAAAATGTTTCACTTGGGGAGTTGCCCCTCTTTGCCCCCATGCAGGTACTGTTCAAGTACGATATTCAAAGGAAGTTTCTTATGTGGCTACTTGTTGATATGACTGACTACAAACGAATGGCCTAACTGAAAAGAACGAAAGAATATAACTAAAGGGCAAAGGGCAGGAGGACGGGGGCACTATATCACAGTACATGACTTAGCTGCCTCCAGGAAAATACTGCCTCTCCAGGAAAATACTGCCTCTCCAGGAAAATACTGCCTCTCCGAGAAGATACTGCCAGCTACGTGCTTGAGCTATTACAGTGCTGTACAACATCGCAGTAGACCGTTCACGATTCAGATCAACAAATTAAAAGATATTTGCAGCCTGTTCTATAATTATCATACACTCACACTCAAAGTGTATTGAAGGTATTAATATTTATGTGTGCAACGAATGGATGATTGAAATACGTGGATAAAGATTATGTTTTGTTTTGCATAGTGTATATCAACTTAAAAAACTCTTAAAATTCAACCTACCGGTACATCCCAAAAAGTTGTATCGTCAAAGAGCTGCTCTTTTTGTGGTGGGTCTATCAACTTGACAACCAAACCTAGGACGTAATATAAGTCAATGTGAATAGCAAGGACGTCCGAATAAGAAAAGGTTGGATAGCAAAATTTGTTTACAGGAAACTAAAGTTATACACGTTTTTTACCTTATAAAAAGCTCTTTTTGCCCCAGAACTGAAACCTTCCTAACTTTTAATGATTTCAGTATAAAAGCTCTCTTAATATTTTCCTGGCAAAAATGTTTTTGTTCCAATGTTTAGCGCATGCACATAATTGTAAAGCAAAAAAGTGCCATGCACACCTGAAATCGTGTTAAATCTGAGTAAATTAGAAGAGTTAAACTGCTACAAGGCACCAAAAACAAGACACATGGCATTGTATACACAGAGTATTCGAATTTTTAATACACATAACAATATAGACTTCCTTAGGTCTCAAAAATCGAGTACTGAACTTTCTTAACTTTTTTGAGCAGTTGATTATTGCTTTCCTATAAACCACTTTCTTATAAATCAAACAACGTGTAATTCTATGGCTGCATTATATATAAATCTCGGCAATGATTGTAAGTGATTTTACTCAAAAGGATGTATCTCCCCTAACATCATTGGCCAAGGAAAGGAGGTAAGCACCCTCGCTACTTCAGGACCATCTATCAGACGCACTAGTAAGGCTAACGTTTGCATTTGGGTTTTGCTATTGAAAGTTAAATGAACCATGTTCAGAAACTAGTGTAAAAGTAACAGGTGAAGAACTAAAGTCCTTTTTCTTGCTTCCCATTGACGCCTCAGATGGAGCAAGGGACTGATCCTGAACAGCATAAAGTAGGCCTATCCAATTTGTCGTTCACTTAGGCCACTTTTGAAAACCAAGAATGTAATTTTGGCTGAGCATTTGCTGCAGTCATTAGCATCCACCACTAGTCTTAACTTTTACACAATATCAATATGAACTTAAGGTGGACGGGGCATCAAAGTAAATAGTTTCGTGATAAATGCAGTCTGTTGTTGAAAGGCTACCTCAAGGTTATCCTGTGAGTAGGGGTGGCCCAACCATCGCAGACTGGGGATGAGGGAATTTTGGGTGCCATGCACTAGAAGTAAAAGGCAGTTTGGTTGTTACACCCATTTCAAAACCTTTTTAGAGATCGCTCACCCGAACTCTAGCATTTTCGCATCGAATTTGGACAAGTTGGAAAGTTGATCTTGGCAAGATATCGGGGGGGAAGGTCCTCCCGTCCCTCCTGACGCCGCCACTGCCTGTGAAGGCTTGTGAATGGTGCCCTACAGTTGTGACTACAGAATCGTCTACAGGGCCACTTGGAGATGGCGTCCGGGTTGCACATGACATGGAAGCAGCCAGATGAATAGCTCTGGGCTAGAGACTCGCAAATAACTTGATCACAATCAATCCACTGTTGCCTAAAAAGGTGCTCGATTGAGGCCATAGTAAAGTAATTGAGCATAACAGGATATAATTGATCATATTATCACAAGTCATCAACAGATGTCCCATTCCTAAATCGCTATGAAATTAAGGGCCGCTGTCTCTCTGTGTCCCCTTAACACTCATGAGGTCTCCAACCATGGAACAACCTTTTAGGTAAACAAATTTGCTACCATCGCCACCATCAACATCCTCGTCATCTTTAGCATCATCATCATCTTAAGCATCATCATCATAAATGGTCTACAGAACCTTACCACAGCACGAAAAAACGGCAATATTCTTTTCACATACTGAAAGCTTTTTTCGTCCAGTCTTGTGAGGACAAAAAGAGTTTGTTTTCTCATTGGGACTCTTCAAGTAAACAATGGTTAATAGGTCCTAACTGGTCACACTTGGGGCCAATTAGACGCATCCTATCACATGTAACCGCATCTAAATATATATTTCGGTTAACCTTTAGGACACTATCCGACGTTTTCATACTCTGATGAGTGTCGGACTAAAAAAGCTTTCATTATCATCATCTTCAGCATCATCATCATCTTCAACATCATCATTTGCATCTTCATAATCATCATCATCATCATCAGCATCATCATCATCATCAGCATCATCATCATCATCATCATCATCATCATCAGCAGCATCATCATCATCATCATCATCATCATAATCATCATCATCATCATCATCATCATCATCATCATCATCATCATCATCATCACATCATCATCATCATCATCATCATCATCATCACTACCGTAAAAGTCATCAATAGTAATATCACACCCCATCCCCCCCAACTATAATAGGAATATTCTGACAGCTCACAATAAAAAAATTCCTTCTGGAGAAAAAAGAAAACACAAAAGAGCTTTCAATTTTTAGAGCTCATAAAGACTTTATTCCTTTCTAGTATACTGCGAAATGCATTTTATAAAATCCACTTCGTAGCCTACCTGTAAACGCTCCACCGACAATGGCAAGGATGAGTGTAACGATCAAAGCCAACATCTGGTAGCCAGCCTGTGCGCCTGCTGTGCGTCCAACTACAGCAGCGGTTGTGTTTGTAGCAGGAAAGCTCTGACGTGATGGCCAGATTGAGTAAAGACTGCGGAAAAATTGCTAATGGTTATGTCGAAGGCAGCAATGGGGTAAAATAAGCATTTTAGAGGATCTATAACCATGAAAAAGATAAGAAGAGCAAGTTTTAATGTTGGTATCAAAATGAAGCTAGAGCTATGGCAGTGATACTAAGTTCTGGCACGGTGATCTACCGACCGGCAACGGTCTTAACTACACTTTTTACAAAATATAGTCCATATGAGAGTGTTGTGGAGGAGCAAAAGTAAGCAAGAGTAGACTGGGGAGAAGAGGTGAGTGTCAGTCAACAGGAGGCATGGCTTTGTGAATTTTGCGATAGTTGATGAGATATGTATTGTGGAAAATGGAAAACCAGAAAAAAGCTTTCACTTAGAGAATCTTAATACTCAATGACCCAAGGCTTCTCCACATCAATAACAATATTACGGCACAAAACAGCTGATACATGGTAGCAAATTTCTTCCAGGAAGTCTCATTTCAGCCTACAACTATACAAATGTTGTAGCGCGCCCCTGACTGGCTCTCAAAGATGCACATTACAGATAATATATTATATAATTATTAGCAACGAAAAAACGAAAAAATTACTAGAAAAAATTCATATTTTTAAACCGTCAGCAATCAAAGCTGGTCACTTATATAGACCGAACGCATAGGAATACAGTGAGTATGAGTTGGGATGATAGATTAAGCCTTCGAAGTGAGATGAGTTTTTCACGTCACATATTAAGTTTTCAGCGGAAACTACGTAAGAGAGGCTGTACTTTTCAAATCTGGATCTGGAAATGGGGTAGAAGCAATAGAAGATATTTCATGCGTACTTCATCGTGCATCCTTTGGTACGCCATAAAGAAAGGTGCAGCTATGAAAAACTATTTGGTGAAAATGACGTGACTTTTTAAATGCTATACAAAATTGGAAAAGTTTTCGAAATTTGACATATTTTGTCGTATGTAGATGTATATTCCCATTGTGCCCCGCAGGGCAGCCTGCTATGCAACATGATGCTCTAGTATGCTTTATTAACTTTTTATTTAATCAAGTATTACACTGCAAAAATATGAAAAAAATTAAATTCCTATGTGAGGAAACGCCCATAAGCTAAGCTGAGAAGACAAACTTTAATATTCTTTGTTATAAGATTAAAGTTTATAAAAATACTGAGGCTCAAAAATCGCTGAATTTCTTTGTATCACAGTTATAATTCTACTTTCAGATACTCTTTTGCGTTATCTATACAAAACATAACTCCTGCTTACTTTTATAATGTAGCAAAATATCAACAATGATTAGAATATATTCCTTAATTTTTTAGGCGAAGTTAAACATTTGGTATTTAAGAAGAACTTAAGAATAATTCTAAGCTCAAAATCAGAAAAATTTAAGAATATTGAGGCTTGGAAAAAATTCAGGTATTCTTAGTAAAAAAGAGTGTACAACGTTAAACGTAATCACATTATGTTTGCTTTTTAAAAGAAACTCGGATCTAGAATAAAAATTTAGAAAATAAGTTTTGGAAAGCAAAATAAATATGATTCAGTGCTACATTACAGCCAAAAATAAATTTTTTTGGTCTATTCTTGATATGTTTTCATGATGAAGTACCACAGTCAATGAGGTAAAGATCATTTCCTTTGCTTTTCAAGCAGGATTGTGATCCTCGCATGCAACTATTTTTGGCTACATTGCATATGTGCATATGCACAACAGGGATAAACACATCAAAATCACAAATTCAGAAAATGAGTGTAGTCGATGGCATAGTATTAATAAATTTCCTACCATATAGGACGGAACTCCTATCTTCAAATATGATCCTCAAAATAGAAGTCTTTTATATAAGAGAACTATCCTTTTGCATGAGCCTCAATGTTCTTACATTTTCTCGAAATTGAGGCTGGAACTTTCTTGATATTTTCATAACGTTGTTTGGAACAAACTGACCCTGACTGCTATTTTCTAAAATTCATGGAATTTTGAGCCTCAATTCCTTTTTGAAATTTTTTTCCTATATAAAAAACGTGTAGCAATTTACTCACTCGCTGCCGTAGTTTTTCTCCTTCGCAAGAGCCGAGGCTATGACACCTGCTATGGCAGCAACAAGCGCGGGAACTCCATGGAGGTTGTGAACACCACATGTGTCATGGATCTTGAACCGTCTATTCAGTAGTGGCTGAAAAAAATAACAGTGAAACGTGATTATTCGCAGGAAATATTCAGACTGGAATGACAGTTCATCACTGCAAGTAGGTGAACCGCAATCCAAACGCTGAGCCTATGAAATAGTTTCTCAATCGAGATTTCAAGATCTTAAATGATGTGAGAAACAGCCTCCGGACCCACTCAATGAGTACAAAATCTTCACAAAATACTAAATTCTGACATAGTCATCCTGTACAATTTAACTTTCTAACTTTTTCTATTGCGGTATTCATTGCACATGTACATTATAATTTATGTATGAATATATAAAAGTATATATATATACATATATATATATATATATATATATATATATATATATATATATATGCATACATAATACACATTCATTACATTCTACATATATAACTATGAATACATACATTCATATACACACAAAGACATAATAAAATATTATCGTGTATACTAACTGTCAAATAGGCATATCCAAGTGTGCTGACTAGCCCAGCTGAGATACCAATGGCAAGTGCACCATATGGTTTCAGTATCAAATCTGCGACTGTCCCCACCGCAACTCCTCCAGCTAATGTTGCATTTTGCACATGAACCTAAAAACGTGACACTAGCTTCTAAGAATAAAGATGTGTATTCACTTCAATTCATAGTTATGCATAGTAGTAGTGGTTTCATGATAAAAATATGTCAAGGTGGGCTGTGTTGTGGGAAATATAAGGACCACACCTTGGACCACGCCCATTTTCCCATTTATGAAACCAACATCCTTCTTCTATTGTTAACAGCGTACTTTTCCTTACCCTCGTTTAGCACATGCATAATTAATAATTTATCCAGCCTAAAACATGTTTGATGAAGGGGGCTCAGTCCCCCAAAATCTCTGATAATATTAGGAAGGGTGGCTCAACCCCTCTGAGCCCCTTACACGACGTCCCTGCATAATGGTGACATGGATAGCTCTGAGAAAGAAATTGGCAATACGGTTTCAATGTGTAAGAGCTCTGATATGAAATATTTCTAAACACTATTGTTTGAAATACTGCCGTTTGGGGGCCACTCCCCCTGGATCTGCCCCTCACTATCAAAGGATTTCTTGTATGTGTACCAATATCTGTAGTACAATAGCCGGGCTTGGAACGGCTTAGTCTCTCACATAAAATTTCACTACATACACGCAAATTAAAAATAAATCAAATGACCTTCTAAAAATAGGTTAAATTTAAACATACAGAAATGAAGTTGTTGATAAATTTGAATGCAGGGAAATTTTTAAAGAGGGGTAGGTCCTTTCAATAGATAAACTAATCGAAAATGGGAGATCCCCCGTTTTCAGAAAATATTTAAACTTTAATGAACAAACAAAATGCTTATGAATGCATTTGTGATTATTTCAATTTCAACAAAATATGACTGGGATATTCATAACAAAACCTGATATTTTTTAATGAAAGCTCAAAGATTAATAATTATTTGAATAACAGACTTTGAAATATCGATGGAAACAAATACCACAAAGAAACCGACGGATGCTAATACATTCCTTGCATTCGTGGTGTTGAATCTCTCAGGAACTCACGATTAGCTTTTCCTTATGTACCCAAATTCTAATCATATGAACCATGAGCACGCAAGAGTTTAAGAAAGATGTCTGGATCCGTGCAGCCCCGTAACAAAAGAATTAAATTGGACCTTGAGGGAAGCTTGCTACTTAGGGATAATGAATGCTTTTGCAAAACTGTAATGGAAACTGCAAAAGTGCCTAAAAGTTAACGATTAACGATACAACAGAACAAAATTCAGAAAGTTTCTTACCATACTGATCCTTCCTTTTTTGTCCACGAGAGGAGATACAATGAATGTAAATATAACTGCACCAGAGAGGGAGAAGTAAGTATTGATGACTGCACGGTTCTGCTGGGTACCTGGCCCGAGTAATATGCCGTTGAAGCTCGGCCAGAAAAGCCAAAGAAAGATGGTACCTATGGAAGAGCAATCGTCTATACATAACATTCACAATGGTATTGAGACCTCCAAGATGTGATAAGGCAATAAGCATCATAATTGCCTATCTCCTACACATAACATATTTATACATTTATATGCATGCATCATTTTATTAGAATTTTCTTCGCAAAGCTCTAATTCTCTACCAAGAGTATTATCTAATTCTAATTCTCTACCTTAGTATTATCTAATTCTAATTCTCTACCTTGGACTATAAATACACTCATGTTTCTAGCCAACCTTCAAATAATGATAGATCATAAACTTCGCTCCTTACTACGCAAAGGTATGGAAAAGTTAATCGAAGTGTCTTGGATGCATCAAATTAATCATTGCAAATCATTGCAAATCAAACAAATCATTACCAATCATTGCAAATAAATCTGAATTGTAAGATGATCCCTCCTTTTCATTCTCTTCCTCAGTATCTTCATTACTGATTGCTCGTGTAACAGCTAGGCCAAAATAAGCACCAAAGGCATGTATTACCATCGATCCTCCCACATCAGTGATATGCAGCTTGTGGCTCAGTATCTTCTCGTTCAGGGCGTAAAATACAATCTCAAATACTCCAATTACGATTAACTGCAAACGGGATACCTTGCCGAGAACAGCTCCGAAGGTGATCAATACAGCAGCTGCTGCAAAGTCTGAAGTAATTAACCTGAAATGAAGATAATAGGATTTAAATACCAATATTCGGTATTCTACTAACTTAGATATAGTAGCGAAGACGTCTTGAAAAATGCAAACGCCTAGTTTTGAGACATCCAACACTTCAAAAACATTGTTTTCAAAGAATGGAAGCAGAAGAAACTTTCCTTGCTTATGAAGTGCAGGAAACAATTCTCAAAATTAATTTTAAGCCGTCGCGTATAACCGAATAAATACCGTAATAGGATTTTCCTGCAATATTCCTACACGAATACTATAATTTAGTTGCTTTTATTCCTTATTGTAATAGTATTTCTTGTGCTATTTTTTATATACTACTGTGTTCAATATTTATTTTTCTACATTATATCCAATTTGATGTGTGAGTCCTTCCTGCACTAGATGCCATATTTTGCCCAAAAGAAAACATAAACTTACAATAGCTATAACCGTCATACCGTAACGCTACAAATAAGCCATCGTTTATAACATTTCTGAACTTTCTAGGGGCTTCTAGTCGACGGAGGCGGCATTAAATTTTTTAGAATTCTCTTTTTGGAAGTTATGGATAAAGATAAACTTTTACAAAATGTATAATCGTGGAAGAAAATGTCGGGATAAACTTGGCTTTTCACAGAAAATTGCATTACTTGTACGGTTTCTCCGCCCCTCCCCCTCATTCATGTTGACAAAATGGCATGAAATTGCTTCCCTCTCACTCAGTCTTGATATAGATTAAACGGTAGGCCCCTCCGTGCATGCTCTAGAAATGTTCTAATTGGGGCCGGCCAACTTTCTCTCTTGTAAACGGGTTCTAGCTGACACGACAGCCGATAAGGTAGCAGTGGTGGCAAAATTCCCCCAGGGCCTCAAGGTCCAAGGGGCCTCACAACACCGAATGCTTCAAAGTCTGGGAACCTCATAAAGTAAACCAGGAGTAATTTTCCAATTTTCTAGACCCTGAAAAATTTCTTGTCGCTTCGCTAACAGGGGGGCCTCGCATTCCCCTTTTACCACGGGACCTCTGAATTCCCTCGACGGCCTTGATAGCTGATTATGTTATTGGCGTACTTACGTCTTGATGTCTACAGTGAACTTTCCTGAGGCAACACCATCGAATGCGTGCCCCATCCATGCATTGATGAGAGTAGCCCATTGTAAAATCAACGCTGCAATGAAAAGATTGTATCCAACCGAACCATAACCATACTTCTTGAGGAAGGTCATGAGAAAACCAAATCCAAGGAAGATCATCACGTGTACATCTTGAAACACTGAAAAACATGACATACAAGACGTTAGGCTTTCTAACGACCGTGAATGCCCCATCTCATGGAATCAACTTGACAGTTCAACCAAGAAAACCTGCATGCTAAATAAACGCCTAAAATACCAGGATACTAAATAAACGATTCTGAGTGTTAATTTCATAGTATATTTAGGAACTTAGGACACATTTTTTCCAAAATTTTGGGCCTTTTTAGGACTATGGGTAAACGTTTTGACTTTTTAGGATATTTTCAGCTTAAAAATGTTCTCTAATACAAAGTATACAGTAGTTTATTGCTTGTTTGCTTCTCAATTTTCGTAACTTTATTACACAAGTCAGAATTTGCAATTTTAAAATATCTTCCAGTTGTCTTGTTGATATAATACAATGCATTTATTTTTGGTAAATCCCCCATGTAAAGAGAAGATGTTTCGTGTACCCAATCAAAATAAGCAACGTCATTAAATATAAACATTGTGTAAATATACCTATCACCAGGGTCACACGCGCCCCCTTGCATCACATCACGTCACTCAAGGGGACGCCCCAATTTTTGAGAAGTGTGGTAAGGTTAAGCCCACATTTTATATGTTCAAGAATCCTGTTAGATTGACGTAGCTATGTTTTAAGAGAACTTTATTATCTTCACATCAATTACGATTTTGCGTTTCCTCTAATATCATTAATAACTTCTGATGTTATTCATGAACTCTTGAAAAATGTAGGAATCTGGAATTTCTTGTCCAATTTTATGAATAATTTAAGATGTTTTTAAAGATAAAAGGAGAAATGTTAGGATTTTAGGACCAAATGAGATGCCTGCTGAAATATGCATGCTAAATAAACGCCTAATATACTGACATATCACTGAAGGTATGTCTGTCCTAATTGATATCTATGCATTTATTAATTTTTCCTTGTCTGTGTGACGTTTGTATCTTGATGTATGCGCGCGTGCTTTCTTTAAGCCCTGTTCACACGACGCAAGCTAACCCAAATTCGTCCTAGGTAAAGTCCAACCCAGATAAGATTTTGTCGTGTAAACACAGCTAACCTACTCTAGTGCCTCTAATAGAAGGGGGAGGCAATAGAAGGGGGTGTTCACATCAGCCAATTCTTAGCAGATGGGAGGGGGTGCGAATAGAAGGGGGTTTTCATGTCGGCTAGTTTTCAATAAAAAGAGGGTGCTAATAGAAGAGGGTATGCATGTTGGCAGCTTTTCAATACAGAAGGAGTGCTAAGAGAAGGTGGTTCATGCTGGTAAATTTTTTATTAAAAGGTAATGTAATTTTCTGATTGATCATGATCGATTTGTAAAACTTAATAGAAGGGGGTGTTTATGAGTAACGGGGAGAAGGAAAATTCTCCTGACATCAATAGACGGGGGCCCGTCCATTAGAGACACCAGAGTAGGTTCAACCTGGGTTAGAGTGTCGTATGAACACAAACATGGGTTGAAACGAGGTTAGCTTTTATAACAACGCATGCGCAGGTACGTCTGACAGTTCCTACTATCCCTATAGTTGCGTTGCAATGCATTTCGGAATGAATATTCACTTGAAAATCGCACACTGTACGATGAACATTTTTGCCACTTGATCTCAGGCGACCAAATGTCATGTGAGAAGAAAGAAGCAAAACCCCGCTGCCTCTTTTTAGTCTTAGGTCCCGAATAAGCGGCGGGTCATAATAAGCAGGGGGTTGGAAACTTCCTCGAGATGAAATATAGGGGGGTCGAAAGTTTGGGCTAGCTGTGCAACAACCAGCACAAATGCAAAACTGCAAAAACTGCAAAATCGTGGCAGAAAGCTCCGGTTAAAATCACTACAAGCAAATCCTTTTCGGAATCCTGCCACATATATCTCATTAATTACTTGGTTAATTTAATAAAAGTGCCAACTTTTGCAGGTCTCTTCTAGAAGAATTGACAAATTAATAACCGGGGGGCCTGATGAGAGAGGAGGTTGGGAAATTTTTCAAAAACATAAGTGGGGGACGATTATTCGGGACCTAAGAGTATCACCAGTGCATATTCCGTTGGTTGTGGTAGCTAAAGCTGTGCAAAACATATATATACCTACATACACCCCACCCCAATGACAAAATGACTGGAAGTATGGGGGAAGGGGCCCACTACTGGTTGGAAAGCCAAATATGTCAATGATGAATGGGGGGATAGAAAATGGAGCCTGGTGGGGCACTTGCTTTACTAGTCAGTAAGTTAGAAGGTACCGTGATGCAGACTAACATTCACAAGGTCGCTTGGAAACTATAAAGATGTATCAAGAATGTGTTACGTAGTTGCATATCTAATCGATCATTTATAAACACGACGAACAGGTTGAGAAAGTTTCAGGGATGGTGCTTTCAGGGGGCTGTACCATAAAGCATGAAGTATAGCAGTTTTATCAGAAAGCTAAATCTGGACCTAGTGGCTGGTGGCTTTTCACTTTGACGAGGCAAAGATGCAGAAAAAGGGCAAATGATGCAAGAATATTCGAATATGTCATTTTCTTAAGGGGGTGCAAAGCCACGCTTTGAAACTTCTGGGGGCCTTGCTACTCTTGACTACTTACTTTGTCTCAAGGACCTAGTGATGAATTTCTTAACTTTATCAGAATTCGAGCACTACCTTCCTTGCATGAAAAAACCCAGTGTGCACTTGTTGTACAATTCCATGTACAAGGTATTAGTGGTTAAAAGTACCTAATAAATTTAACAGTTGCTCTGGTACAAACGGTTCACAATTCTGATAATGCACCAGAAATAGGTTGCATATCCTGCCGCAACGGATTTCGGCATTTTCTTTTCTGGGTTAAATAGAGAAACGTGACTGGAGGTCATGAGGCACTTATATGCTCATGTTCCCATCATGAACCTTCCCATGATAAATGGGTAGAAATGACCTTTAATCGCCCATTTAACACCGCTCTATCAACTGATAATCGTTTCCATTCATATAACTTGTGCTCACAAATGTTCCCTAGGTTGATAATCTTGTTTCAAAACAAGTTTCTGTGATGTCTGGATGATGATGATGATGGTGATGATGATGATGATGATGATGATGATGATGATGATGATGATGATGATGATGATGATGATGATGATGATGACGATGATGATGATGATGATGATGATGATGATAATGATGATGATGATGATAATGTGATGATAATGATGATGAAAACACTTTCTGCAATAAGTGCAGGGCTGTTATGAAAGGGGACTAAATTAAGAGAGTTTTAGGGGGGTTCAGTTCCCTCTATCGAACATATGTCGGTTGCAAACAGAGGAAAGGATGCTTTATCAATTGAAGAACTGCTACAATAGTAATATAACTTTGTCCTGCATATATTACTTTCACATACACAGCAGTGACAAGCACATTATTGTCATAAATACAAACATGAACGTGGTCAAATCATTGGGCCATCTATATCCTACAATACAGCCCTCTTGTTAAATTTTTAGGACGGCACCCCTGAACAAATGTAACACGCAGGAACGTAAGTTGATGGATATTTAGGGAGGGAAGAATGGCTCAAAATTTACAATTGACTAAGGTTAATTATCATTTCTCCAATTCACGGGTTAAAGAAGCTAAATGGCTAGAATAGTGCTCAATGCATAAGGATGTATGTGTATTTGTATGTGTATGTGTATATGTATATATATATATATATATATATATATATATATATATATATATATATATATATATACACACATATATATTTATATATATATACACATATATATATATATAACAATTACAATACATACATATAAACAATACAAGGACACTAACATGGGTAGAAAAAACTGTGACTACCCCATGGCCTATTCTTTAATTTTTAGTAAAAAATAATCACCCAAAATTACAAAACATCAATCACAAAATAGCAAATTAAATCACAATTATAAGAAACAACAAAAACTAAATCACAAAATAAGAAAAGAAAATTACAAAAAATCGCAAAAAAATCAATGACAAAGAACAAAATAAATCATAAAACAATCAATGAAAAAGAACAAAGAAAATCATGAAACAAGCAATGACAAAGAACAAAGAAAATCATAAAACATCAGAGACAAAATAAAAGAAAATCACAAAACAGTCACAAAAATCAGCCATAAAATAACAAAAGAAAGGTTTACAAAATCATAAATGTCATTCACTAAATAGTGAAAGAAAATAAAAAAATCATTCAATCAAATTCTAACAAAAGAAAATCACAAAAATCACGAAAAGATATCTGAAGAGGAACACGAATATCAAAAATTCGATTAAATCACAAAAATCAATAGCAATTTTAGAAATCAAATAAAATCAAATGTCACCAATATGTAGAGTGGTGTGCACTACACTCTTCAGATGATTGGATAATGATTTAAGTACTTTAAAACAGATTCTGAATTCCCTTTTATTCAGATATTCTATCATTCAAGGTGTCCGATAGCACATATCCACTTGATAGCAGAGATCTGTTGATAAAAATGTTTGCATACAATGCATTGTGGAAAGTGCAGCCCCAATAAAAACGTGGGAATGTGCGATAATAGGATCCTTCCTCGCGACTTTTGAATCTCCAGCACCCAGAAACCCGAAATAGATTAGGAGGGCACGTTTAATTCTGTTTTGGAATGACTTTATGACAGTGCAGACCACTCCTAGCTACAACGCCAGCGAATTCTTGGGGGGTAATGCCCCCATAATAGTCCGTTGCCTGTGTTTGATTTCTCATTCTATTTGCATGATCGCTGTGTTTACTACATTAGCGGCTATTCGGGGGGGAAGGGGGAAAAGTCCTCTCCAGAGGCCACCGACATAAGTCTAAATACACGTTTCCCTAGATAAGAGAACTTATTTGGCTAAGTCACAATTGTCTTATCAGCTTTTTCTTCGAAAAAACGAGTAGGCGGCAAATACTCTACTATCTCCAAAATATTCGGAAAATTCAGCACCACTGCCCCCTTATGTTTCTCGAAAAACCGCCACTGGTCTACTATCCCATTTTCAACTGCATGGTCATTGTGTCTACTGTGCTTACTTTTTGCTTTTATCTACTCTTGAATATCGAACAATCGTCATCCGTGATCGTCAGTTTTCGAAAATTTTAAGCCCCTCACGCCTATAATAACCCAATATTTTTACTTTCGAGGATTTCATGTGAGGTATTGGTCTTTTGAAGTATACTAAGTTGAATCCACATTATTTACTATTTTCTTTTTTAGAGTCCTTCTTAGTATTTGAAAGAAAATGTAAAAGTAGCTAATCGAAATATACATGGCTTTTACTTTTGAAAGCCCCTCAATTTATTCTGTCTCTTTTGATTATTACTTTTCAAGGAGTTTTCCAACCCCCCTCCGGAATATTCGGTACTCCAGAGTTGTTACGCAAAGAATATGGTAATACAAAGCTTAAAACTCTAATTGAGGCCATGGATACTTAGTCTTCACAAAAGCAATCTTATTGAATATTCATTGTTTTTAGAACAACTTTTCACCTTGCTTACTATCATATGGTACCATCAAGCTCTGCATGAATATGCACTTCAGAATAAAAATCTCGCGCTGCTATACTTTCCAGTATGGTTCGTCGGAAGAGTCAGCCCCCGTCGGAAAATTCCGGGCGCCACCCCTGACTTTTGAATGGGGAGGATTGATGAACTTGAGTTTTACTAGATGCGTCAGCAGGTACAAACAAGAACCGACATGTTGAAACAGCGGCTCTCGGCTTTTGTTAGACACAATTGGAAATCCTTTAACACGTGACCCCCCGATAGAAACGGAACTTCTCTTCCACATCGTACCATCGTTGCAACGCCCATTCCAATTCCAAAACAAAGTATAGAAATGACTTCCAAGAGGATGCATCAATTTTCATGTACTAATACATAGATCGAGATAATATACAAAATGATTTTATCCACATTCAGCTCGTGTCTAAAATGCTTTCTACTATACCTATGCTGCAGGAGAAAGTACATGTTGTCAGTCTGGGATAATGTGAACCACGTTTTGCGCTTTCCAGGGTTATCTTTCCAAACTTGACACATTCTCTGCTAGGAAATGCAATTGAGAGGCGAATGTGTTTGCCCGTTGTCTATACAATTCAAGAATACAAAAGTAGATTATAGCACAATACACCAAACCGATCCAAAAAGTAAACAAAATGAACTTACTTGGGTAGAAATACGGTAGGCTGTTTCCACTGCCAGATACACTGGATCCACTAACAGCTGGGTCTTCATAGGGAGCATAGTCGCCAAAAGATGCAAAAAGAATCAACAAAATGATTTGAAATATCAAAAGTACAACCGAGAAGGTTGCACGAGGTAAATTTGGCATTGCTATCCCTGCGATGTGCGTACTATCTTCTAATCAGTAGAACCGTCTAGACACCAAATCGGCAGCGTGTAATTTGAATGACACCCGTACCGCGCCGTTTATAGCAATTGGCGATCACGTGGCTACATCGACCATTTGACCAGTGAAGTGTTACCTTGTGCTGATAAGTTTCAGGTGATCAGTTTTTATCTTCTACAAAGTTCAGGTGAGATTGTGAACTCAGATGAATACTTTATAATACGAAAGTGTATTCTCGAACTCTGCCCAGGGTACACTTGCTTTCGAGCTAGTTCATGCGGCTTGACAGTGGCGTCAAAACGACTTTGATAAGAGAAACGCCCGGCTACCAATGTCGAGGACATGCTCTGAACACTGAACATCTACGTTACCTACAGCATCATTTTCGAAGATTTCAGAAGATGAAAGCTTGAAAATGATATTTTTATGGTGCTTTCTTCTGCACAAAGTTTAAAAGAAGTGAAACATAATATTTCATGCAGAAAAGTAGGGGCAGTACCCCCGAACCCCGGCTTTGATTTCCTTGCTTGAGCCCTAAAAGCAGAGTTGTTTCTGCTGTAATGCCTGTAACAACTGCGAGGTTCACTTAAAGGGGTACTATGTCCATTGTTCCCTCTTGAATTTGCGCATGTTTCTCTGCTCCCTTGAGAATTGACACATGGCAACGCCTCAAATTATGCATCTCTTTTGCAGGGGACCATGTTAATAAGTAATTTACAATATGTACGAAACTAGTAACTAATATTTACGAAAAGGCAAAGAAAGATAGCATATGGCACAAATAAAAATATAACATATATAACAACAATTGTAATAAACATCGTATATGCTATAGGAACAAGTACGAAAAATTAACAGTCAGCAAGGCTAAATAAACCACCATCTTAATATAAATGGAATGCATGAATGTATGAGCGGGATAGGTGTGGCACCAACCAACACAAGCTGGCAACTGGGGAAGCTTCAGCTACCAACGCCTTATAGTCAAAGGTGGCGCAAGGAATTTTCCGATGAGCGTGACTCTTCCGAAGAGGGGGCTAAAATAGGGTTAACAGGAGACTATAAATGGAAAAAATCTCCGGAAAAAATCATTTTTCACAGGGGACTAGCATGGCCCGATGGGGGCTATAGCCTCCTAGCTCTCCCCTAGCGTTACCACTGCTTAGTCACGCCAATTTCGCTGCAAGAAAGTGACTCTCTTGCTGACTCAGTAAAGCAGCGCCAAAAAGAGACGCAACAAAGGTGTGATAAAGAGCAATGGGGTGAAAGAAAAACCAAGCCTTGCTCGCAGTCTCTCCCTCCATCCTTAATAGCATGGCAGCGAACAGGCTCACAACCAATGTGATTTTCTACAAGGAGAAGGGTGGGTATAGCTTGTAGGACGCTGTAGCAAAAAGGACTGGGTAGACACCAAGAGAAATAGGATGAACAAAACGCTATCTCTAGAAATGCAAAAGATGAATTGGAAAAGATATTTCCCTATCTCATCATGGCAACTTCCCCTCCCCACCCTCATAATCAAGCACAAGTATTTCCACTGACTCCCCTACTTTCCTAATGACGTAATATGTGAAAGGCTCCTTATGGCAGGGACGTTAGTCCAACATGTTTTGGGGGGTGTCCGGTTTGCCCTGCAAAATTTTTGTTTCTGACCCTTTTTAGTAACAGTACTTGATCAAGGGTCAAGTAAGCTGCCCTGCAGAAATACATTGAACTGCCGTTTTGCCCTGCGAAATAGATAATTATCAAAGTTGGGGGATGACCAATCCCCATACCCCCTTGGGTTTCGTTCCTGCCTTACAGAAGGTGTAAAAGAGTTTAATGCCGGCTTTTTCAGTGCTATATTTACTATAATGTTTTAAATCCATATTTAGTCATCATAAATTATCATACATTAGTAGTGTAGTCGAGAGCGCGTGTAGTTAGCTTTCAGATTAGTATTATTCAAGGCGTTGATCAGATATTATATTTACTGCTAATGAAAGAAAAACATTCGCTAACACAGATTGATGGATTAGAAGGCACATAGAAATAAAGAAAATTACATGCATTTTTTTATAAGCAACTGCTTTATAAGCAAGGCAGTACTCGGCAAGGCAAAAAGTTAAACAATTTTAGTACTGGATTGAAGACTGCTAAGCAGTTTGAAAAATTGTATTTTCAGTACTTAACAGGAAATGTGAACTGACGCCATCTTAGTAACAGGAATAACCTGTGCAAGCGTTATCTGCCCTCAATACTTGTTGACTTTCAATACTTGCCAATTATCAAACCGTTTTCAGTTTATATGGCCCTATATTTACCTTTTTCTAATCTATTTTCAAAATACACGAATAAAAAGTTAAGCAATTGCTAAGCAATTTTGAATACTCAATTTGCCTTCCAGCTAAGCAATTTTTAGTACTGAGCCGGAGTTGAAATTGCTTATAAAAAAAATGCGTGTATTATTTGATGTAAACTACCGTTCTCATTAGGCCATGATTATTATGGTATCACCAGAGAACTATTCCTTATAAGTGTTCTACTTGGCATCAACACAACACGATTGGTCTGGTCTGCGGTGCTGCATGGGAAATTTTCAAACTAGGAAATTAGTACACAGTCCCTAACTAACGTAGCGTTACCTATCTATTTTGTTGAGCTTGTACTGTGCCCCCAAAAATTGAAAAGCATACGAAAGCCCTTTTATGATGAATTGTTTCTGCTAGGAGAATCGTATCTGCTGTAGTCTGCACTTTATGAGATTATACCAAATTCATTTGTAACTGATAATGAGATTGATGACTTAATTGATTTGTATACAAGAGCCATTCAAATTGCTTCTGAAAGGGATGAACAAAGTACTTGATGCAATCTTCTGCTTAACATATTTCAAAATTAACCTTAGTAAAAAGGACCTGCCATCCTGATTCAGCTAAATGAGCTGTCCATATAAACACCTTTTATACAAGCTTTCGCTGTCTGCTTTGATCCCAAATTTTAAGTAGATTTAGAAACAAATTAGAATAGAGCATATGTTGATTTTTGTAGTGGTTCGTGTATTCAGGTGTGAAACCATCAGGAAGTTCATTACCAGATCCATTAGATAGTTAAAAAAACCAGATGCATGCACAACAAATGCAGTGATAAGCCAAAATATTCAGTAATAGATGAAAAATTATCCAGAGGAAATAAGATTTATTGAAGAATTTGAGAATTTTACTTTACTTGGAAATCTTTCACAATTCCTTACAGTAATATCAAGTAGAATGGTGTTAATAGATTAGACATTCTAACCCTGGTGTTCTTGATCACCAAAGTCTACTCTATTTTTTAAAATACCTAATTTTTGCTGAGCGTCGTTGTTCTTGGTTGTTTTGGCTTTAAACCTTAAAATACTATTAAATTATTCTTGAATACCGAAAGTGTAACTTCGCCTAAAAATCATAAGAATAAATACAAACATTTGTTGATGTCTTATTTCACCATACAGCAAAGTAGAAATGAAATAGACTAACTGAATATTTCATTGATATTGCACAAATTAATCTAAAAGCAATGTTGCAACTGGAATATGCAAAAATTATCTTGAATTATTCTCAACTTTTAAATTTTACTCTTACAAAAAGAAAGAATGAAGAAACGAGAAGCGAAACGTCATGGAAGTGTTTTTATGAGTCAATATATATATATATATATATATATATATATATATATATATATATATATATATATATATTTATATATAAAAACTACTTTTTCAAAGCCCTATATACACTACTACTTTTACTACTCTTTCGCATTCTTTCGCAGCATGGTGTACAGAAAAGTATATTAGACAAAATAGTAAGCATAGCAAAAGGTGCTAAATAATTAATACAAGGAAATTAAAACTAAAAATGAATTTTCTTCCCCTTGAGGGATGTACATGTGAAATGGTGAATATACTATCAAGGATTGCATTTATCAATAGAGTTTGCAAGAAGAGGTTTGCCAATTTGCAAGCGAGGGCAACCTCTCATTCCCCGGACACCCGTCTTGGTCCGTTCTGAGACCACAGAGCGCAGTTAAGGAACAATTGGTGTAATTAGCAAAAATATTAAAGAGAAGTGAAAGGCAATTTTTGTACTTTTGTAATTTCGATATCATATCATACAATGAGATAATATCATCTGCTTCCACCCGACAACAATAATACACTCTTTCTTTTATGAGAACGATTTTATAAGAACACGCCTGAAATTTGGTGGAAATTTAAAAACAAGTTAAGGACAAGGCTGAGCCTGAAGCCTTGTCGTAAATTATATTTTTGGAAAACGATGCAGAAGCTTTGCACGAACAAATGGACATGAAATGTCCTTTCATTGTTAACCTGAGAAGAATTGACTGCTTTGACACTTTTTCTTTGATTTTCGCAAATTAGTTGCTCCTAACGAAACTAGATACTGTGCTAACATTGTCTATTCATAATTTTTTATAAAAATTTTTCAACAAAAAGCATTAGTATGCAAGAGAGACCACCTTGGTTGTACCATTTGGCTTTCAATCAATTAAAATATCCAATTTTATCTTGCATATAGTCTAAATGGCCTACACGCTGCTATTTTAAGAAGAAGGAATTAAGAACAATTCAGCCTCAAAATTTGGGAATAATTAGGAACAGCCACTCTGAGCCTCATTTTTACTGGTTCTTATAAAAAAGGGTGTACAAAGCATATATCTCATAATACCATAGAATTTGCTTTTCTTCACATCCATCCTCGTCTACGGCTAGCTTTGGTTCATTTTTGATTTAGCAAGCAAGATACACTTCTCGAAGAATTGCTAATTGTTTGATGAGCCTTAATATTCTTGAGCTATGTTTATTTAAAGTCAAAGGTTAGTCTTTTGTTATCATTGAGCGACAAATCGTTATTTTGTTTGAGTATACACTAAAAAATTCACTTCTTTATTGATCGTTATAAAAGTAAAGACTGAACGTGACAGAACAACGAATATGGTACGGTCTGTGTAACGCAATGAAACCCGCTATTCCCTTTTTCCTAGAAGAGACTCGAATAAGCAACAAGTTAAGTTTGGGCGATTTTGAGTCTTAATACTTTGATAAGTTTAGGCGATTTGAGGTTCAACATTTTTATAATTTTCAATGTGATTGCAATCATATTCTTTTATTCGTGATTTTCTATGATTTCTAATTTTTTGATCATTTTTGTACTTTTTCATAAAGTGTACAAGATTTTTCCGAAAACTGAGTTCCTCCACTAAGTAAACAGAGATTAATACTCTGTTCCGCAAACATTTCGTGATTGTTTGAGTGAATCTTTCCCTGGACACTTAACAGATGCTTTCGGAGCATGAAGCAATGTGAGAGCTATGAAAATATAAGAAAAATATAAGCGCTAATTTCCAGCTTTCTCATGAATGACCAAAGATGTTCCTTGGACTCATTTTTTGCCACTTTCTTGCTGACTTGAATGTGCACTTTCGTTAAATCACGTTTTCCTTCCAATAGGTAAACCTCGAAAGCCAGGACTTGTTCACATGTGGTATCGTATGACACAGCTCGTATCAAATGACAGAACATATCACACGGCGGATCGTATCAAGTGGCTGCTCATATCATATGCCAGATCAAGTTTCGGCTATTGCACTCTTCATGAAAGGAAGCTTAAATATGTCGTGTCCACACTACACAAACTAACCTAGGTTTGCCCCAGGTTAGTTTAATCTAGGGCGAACCCAGGTTGTGTCCACGCTGAAGTTACTTAATTTACAGTGTGGACAGAAACTTTGGGCGAACCTAAGTTAGTTGTGTCCACACTAGGAAAATCTAACCTGGGTTAGTTGAAATCTGGGGCGAACCTAGGTTAGTGTGTGTAGTGTGCACACGGCTATAGACTCTATTTTGTATAAGACAAAAGTTTGTAAGAATATTGAGAATAATGCAAGAATAATTCAAAGCTCAAGCGTCATCAAGACTTTTCTGTGTTCCAGTTATAGCACTGTATGTGGATGCAGTATTATCATTCTTCTCCTTTTGATTTGCTTTATGATGAAGTAAGACAGCAGCAAAGACTTGAATGATATGATATGATATGATATGATGATATGATAATATATTATTTATACACGATTCTACCCTTCAGCTTTTTATTTTACATCATTATACACAAAATTCCAAGTAGACAATATTTACAATAGTCTAAATACATAGAAATAAAAAGAGTAAGTAACTAAATTTATATCCTAGGACGCTGTTCTTCCAGGGTGTCGTGTTTCTAAAAGGCCAAGCATATTTTTAATCAGCTCATTAGGAACTCCTTTAATTTCTTTTTGAAATGACTAATAGTTGGGAGCTCCCTAATATCCGCTGGAATTGTATTCCAAATTTTTACACTAGAGTATTGATAGCTCTTTTTCACATGTTCAGTATTAAGCTTGGGAATTTGTAGATCTTTACAATGCCTTGTTGCATAGTTTGATTGTTAAGACCTTTGTTGAAATCCACCCCAAAGAGTATCCGGACTTAATTTGTTAATTATGTTGTATGCCATGACTGAATGTATTCCTTTCATTTCTAGACCGCGTTACACATTTGACAATTAAGAACAATGTAACACAAATCTTAGGCTCAAACCCAAAATAACTTGAAAATATTGAGGGTCAGCGAAACGTTAGATATCCTAATAATAGAAATAATATGCAGACTCTCTTTTTTGCAAGAATAAAGATAATAATGAAAGTAAGGCTCAGAATCGCAGAAGTTTAAGAATAATTTAAGAATAATCCAAGGCTCAAGCTTCATTAAGATTTATAATTACGTGTGGAATATTCCTAGTGATGATCTAAACTTGATGCGCTTCCTCATGCAATTTCAAAAATGCAGCTAATATAAGGCTGCATTGTTTATTTTATAATGTGCTTCCAATAAAGAAACCGTTTATGAATCTATGAATATGGATTGGAATGCGAAAAGTGAATGGCTAGTGCTAAGGTGGAAGAGATAAAACTGACCACCTTACCTTGCAATGCCAATGGTCAAGGGCAAGTGTCCCATTCCAGCAATCACTCTTATAACAATGAAACAAAGACCTTTGGCATTTAAAACTTATTACTACGTGCACATTTTTTATGAATAAAGTTATATAACATAACTATACATTCAATATTTCATTCAATGCTATATAGTGCACTTTGGCCGTTAAGCGCTATAGCAAAATCAAAGTAGCCTCCTTGTTAGAGGTGTTACATAATAGGTGATTGATCCCCAAGGTCACTGAACTCAAGACAATTTCATTCAACTTTTGATACTAATGACTAGTGGCCATTTAATACGTATGTACGCTAAAGTTCATTGATTTCTGGACCCTCCCGCCCCTATGTACGCTTTCGTACATTATCTATATACCCCTTCGAGGTGATGTACTTTCAAATTGTACTTTTGAATGACCCACTACTCTGAATAGCTTTTAGTGAGCTTATATTGGGGCCCGTTCAGTTGAAAAGTGTTTTAATTTAATAAAAATAGCCGCAATTGACAAAAACTGTGTAATTAATTATTGCATATTGTAGAATGGTAGAGTATTGTTTAGAGACTTTTAGTGGACTGGGTCAGAGTGTGAGGAGGGAGAGAAAACATGAGGTGAACGAGTTAGGAGTTGGGGATTGAGTGTTGTTAGGGAATAGCGTAATTTCGAGTTGATTGAACTACCTGGTTTTGTAAATAGATATATTCGGTACTTTATATTGTTATGTTTTGGCTGGATTCGCTTCATGACAATATGTACATAAATTAATTATTGCCTATGTACATAAATTAATTATTGCATATGTACATAAATTAATTATTGCATAAGTAAATAGTAACTATAATAGGATGCTACCTTTCTTTACAATAGATTTGGCACCATTCGTATTCTGCGCATGTCATGAACTTGACTGACCGGTCCCGTGTAAACGCAATACCTAAGCGACCTTTTTTTGGTCGGCTGCTTAACGGACCCAATATTTGACCGCTCAAAAAGGTGACCAGCCCCGTGAAAACGAAGCTTATGACATGCGCAGAGAACGAATGCTGCCAAATCTATTTCTCATTCAATCAGACGAGTTTGCAAACGTGAGAAACTGGCTTACTAAAGAAAAAGAAAGTGAAATGAATTTTATTTTGGCTGAGGACAGCGTATGATGGAAGTTATCTGAGGGTATAGTAACCATCGAAGCAGTACCTACTACATTTGCTATTACAGTCAAAACGGAGATAAGAGTTTAAATAAGTCTACGAAATCATTCATCCATGCTTTTATTTATCCATTAAAGGTTGAGAAACTTACAGTGGCAAACTACTAGTAACTTTCTTGGAGCGAGAACTCAGTAAAAACAATCTGTCATTTACTACAGGCCTCTTGATTGCATATTGACACCCTCCTTGTGGTACGGTGCAAATATTCGGCCGGCCAAAGCCTTCACACGGGGCCGTTCACGAACTTGACCGGCCAAGTTCCAAAGAAGGTCGCTTTCCTAAGCGGCCAAATATTTGCACGCCTAAGTGACCTAATTTGAGGTCGGTTAGCCGGCCCCGTGTGAACGGTACGCCTAAGTGGCCAAATATTCGACCGACCAACTATTCGGTCGGCCCCGTGTAAACGCTGCCTAAATCTCCGGGATTCTGCATGGGTATTTTATTTTTACAATAACAATAGGGTCAACAGACCTTGTTTGGGGAGTACAAGCAATGGTGTAGAAGAGGTGAGTGCGGGAAACTCATTCCGTAGCTGCAACTTGAGGGAGCTTAGCCCAACTAGCCCGGTAATTGTCTTGGAAATAAAGCACTTAATAGTTATTACTCTGTGGTAAAAGACTACTACAGACTTTAAAAGTGTCAAGAAGTTCCGATATAACAAGATAAACCCTACAAGACAAGTATTATTAAACATTAAACATGCGTTGCTTACCGAGCAATATTCTCTGTTTCTTATAAAACTGCATGTATATCAAATTTACTTCCACACCACTGAGTACAAGGGTGCTCGAGC
>WIPJ01001868.1:94748-126712 GCA_018155075.1 Cassiopea andromeda
CATACAGTCTTGATGACTAAACAGCAGAGCAAAAGACATGATTATATTTACACAAATACATTTAGATGTATTGACATGGATTACAAACACTTGCATAAACTACGCGCAAACTCCAGTGTCTTTGAGAAAATGCACTGATTTAAAAAAGTCTCTGCCCAAAAATCGATCATAAATAATGACTTGTATTAAATATTCATTCTTCGTAATTGCTACCAATAATTGTTAATTATTTCCTACATCTTATATATTCTCCAATACTGTGCATCGAAATGGTTGGTGTATCCTTCTATTACAAATCATACAAATACAGAGTCACTCTATTCTGATGCTATGTGAACTGACGAGATATGCAATTGGTATTGTTATTGATAAGATTTTGTTGACAGTTTCAGTGAGGCCTCTACCGTATGACATACGGCGATTTAACTGCACCATACCATGTCATACGTTAGGCAGATAAAGCGAAACTACTGATAGAATTGAGAAGTCTGTCAGCAAACGCGAAAATACGATACCTTAATGAATAGCACTAAAGCGCAAATGAGAAAAAATGAAATGAAGAACCAAAAGATGGAGAATAAGCCGAATGAGAGAGTGTAAAAAAAACTCACGAGAGGCGATGCGGTTAGTGCTTTTGTTAAGATCACTCGTGCGATCCCATCTTTACCGTAATCAAAGCTTGCCAGAATCAGCTTCAGCATGTTCTCCCGTGTGCTCATGCTGCAGATTTCGAGTAAACTATAACGAACAAAAAGGAATATGACTCAATATCGAAAAGGGAAGGAAAAAGAAAAGAATAAGAAGTCAGAGAAACAAGGACGAAAATGGGAAAAACCAACACAACAGAAGGAAAAACTAAACTTTGAAGCTACTTCGGAGGAAGCTAAACCTTTTTTCCATCCATGGTAGAGACTATTATACGCAGGGTTCATACCCAATACGTCAATCAAAATTCTCTGACTATTCCCTGACTATTCTCTGACCAATTGTCAAAACACCCATTTTTTTCTCCGACACCAATTTGGCCTATTTATTAAAATAGGTGAAGAAAATGAAGCCTAATAGATAGGTAATGTAATATATTTGCTATAGCACTATGCAAAGTGATAAAATTCACATTTACTGACAACAAATTGAACAGCCACTTTGCAAACAACAAGTATATAGACTTAATAATTTGTTTTCCTTGACTTTTCCCTGACTTGAATAAAAATTATACAAAAATCCCCTGACTATTTCAGGTTTTCCCTGACTTTTCGCAAAAATGGCCTATTTTCCAGGTTTTCCAGGTTTTCCAGGTTCAGTATGAACCCTGTATACAGTAATGAGTTCGAGAAAAATAGACCAAATACGCCATAGGAAGAATAATAGAGGGACACAAAAATAACATAAAAAGAAGAAAAGGAAAACCATATTAAAAGAATAAAAATGAATGCTAAAAATTAGAATGAAACTGTTTAATGAAAGGGAAGGTGACAATGGTAGCTTCTATCGCATATTCTCTGATTCAAAATGCTCCATTTAACATCATCTTCTGAAAGAAAACGTTGCTCAAACAAGGCGTTAAAAAGATTATGTGTTGTAATTTATCACCATCAGCCGGTATTTCCTTCTTCTAAAAGAACAACCCTTTGCAGACCAGCTTTCTGATGAATTGTGATGACCATTCCCTCTATTCTGATAAAAACCTTGACTCTATTGATTTTGACCTGTATTATAATGAGCCAGGTAGCCCCTGTGGGGATTTATTCAAGGGTGGCAGCTTATTGTGATGATAACTGCATTCTATATAACACAAAGCAATAGAAACTTACTGTTGAAAAACTCCTGATGTTTTTTCCAGACAACGTGTTCCTAGGTGAGTTGAAGAGAGTCTACCAATAAACAGAAAGTAATCTCGCGCAAGAGTTTCGTTGATGCTGCTTGAAGAAAACACACCCATTGTAAGACCAGTTGAGGTGGCCTAGAAAAATAAAATCAACTCAAGAGTACATAAAACTACAATTTCTATTTCAAACTCTAATCATACAAGCTAGGCATAGTGTATTGCACTTAACTTTGAACTGAGCAAAAAAGGTCCCATGCATTTTTTGTGTTGGAATATATATTCTGTCTTGTTAGTGCCTGAAAGTCACGTACAAATGCAAATTATTGAATTACATTTACCTCTGTTAGCGAGTCACTAATTTCCTGGACAAGCTCAAGAAGCAAGCGTTCGCCATCAGGTTGCTGAAATAAAGGCAAATGTCAGCATACCTGAGATGGAAGGTACAAATAGATCAAAGTAAGCGTAAGATTCACAACCTCTATCACTAGCCGTATATTGTTTACTTGTTTTTATTACTACTTCCAATTTGTCTAAAAACGAACGAACTATTTTCATGCCGGAAGTAGGACGTCACTACATAAGCAAGCAATACAGAGTGAAAACAACAACATAAGACAAGAAAAACAGAAACTAGAAGAAAAGAGTGAAGCAGCAAGAAAAGTGAAATACGAAGAACATATACCAGATGGATCTTGATACAGAACGTCTCCCTCTACTACAATCTGTGAAAATGCAACTCTACCCAAAAGATAGAGAATAAGAGGCCGTTTACATGGAGTTTGATTTCGCCCACAAAGAAAAAATTTCGCGTCGGTGTTCACTGGAAGTTCTCATAGCGTTTACATGAGCAAACCGAAATGAAACCCTGAGGCGGGTCTTATGTCATGTCGGCTATTTTGACCGCTATGAGATTTCATGTCGGGAGTACAATTGACATGTAAACAAGCCGATATTGCATATTGTACTTATGCATGATCACAAAGCTTTTTTTGAATAACAAGTAACCATAACGAGGGTGTAAAAGAAGCTAATAATGCATTCAAGTATTTCAATGCTTGCAGCACCATTTTGATCTGAGAATTGCCATGCATGGTATGGGCCGATATGCTACATTTTTTTCAATTAATTTAGTTATAAAGTTATCCCTTCAGCATACAAATATAAACATAATTACATACAATTAAGCAAAATTAAAATAATAAAGAAAGAAAACCGCTGATCAGACAGGGAGTCGTTCTTTTGAGGGGGCATAGATTAGTTTTCATGGCTCATCAAATGTCTTCTTAGATGGCTTTTAAACAAATTCCTTCCTCCGAAATGAAATTTCACGAATTCAACCCAAAATGAAATCTCATGTAAAAGGAAAGCATTTCATGGCGGAATGAGTATTCATTTCCGTTGAATTTCCCTTCGCCCCTCGTGTAAACGGCCTCTAAAGAAGGTGGATGTGGTATATGTGGATGAGGTAGATGCAAGGGAAAAGCTGAAAAATGAGATTTATCCTTAGTAAAAAAATAGAAAACGAAAAAATTAATCATCAAGATTTATTACTGCAAGGAAAACATCTCTTACCTCTTCTCTTCTCAATAGGAAATCGACCAACTGTAATCCGGTTTCAGAGAGCGTCCTTGCATTCTGATGCCCAACTTCCACTAAGCAATACTGTTTATTTGAAGGCTTATAAAACTGTAACAACCGCCGGACAAATCTAACAAAATACAACGACAAAGCAACCGGTTAGTAATAGTGAAAAAGGTGAGAAAATATCAGTTGAGAATACTTAGACTACCATAGAACTATAGGGTCGCAAAACTGGTATTCTAAAGGGTCTTGCATTTATCTAAAACAGAAGAAGAGAACGAAGCACATGGACTGCTGAACGAAGCAAAGTTTGACGCCATTAGAAGCAGAAGAGAATGAAACGCAAGGCTTGCTGAAATGAAGAACGAGAAACTACCAACTCTCTACAACAAAAACAAAACATAGAAGAAGAACATGATCTTTGATACAGTAAAATGGTCGAATGGGCCTACACTCACTTCATATGTGTGGGATCGTCTTGTCGTTTAATCGAGAGCTTTGGCGACTACAAGAGATAGTAAAGATAATCATGATGGCAGTAAACACACTGAACGGTAGAATTTGTCACTTGCCATACAAGCCACTTTTTATTAAATGATAAAGTACAGAAAGCGCTCATTGTTTATCCAATTACAATTTTACACAAGAGTAAGAATTGCATATCGCTATGTACAAAATTAGAACATATTTGCAACGATAAAGTTCTAATTTTATCTCTACATCTCACACCTTTAGCTGTAGCTCTAACCTGCACATACACTGCAACAGTGCACCTGACTAGCAACAACAACGCAACGTGAAAGCAACAACAACGCAAAGTGTGACCAAAGCTACCGAAATGCATTGTACGCGTGACGTAATTAAGTTAAAGGTCTATTAACGACAATAACGGCGCTCAATAGTGCTAAACACTGCATCAGCGCATTCAGTCAAGTGTATTCGCACAATCGCACTGGTATACAAATACAATTGATCCTTAAAACTTATGTATTAGGTCAAACATTATTAGGTGAAGGAATGAAAACAGCTCTAGATGCACCAAAGCATAGCCTCATAGTCTATCAACTCAATTTACCATTGATTCAAATTTGTAGCTACCAGTAACACTGAAAAAGTAGCATAAAAGACAGGGAACAAATGCCAGTCTATAGCGTCATTCACATCGGACTTACGTTCAGCTTTTGAGAAGTGAATGCGAATAATAATTTTGGATTAAAGTTTTGCTTTTAGATAAGATGAATACGTACGTCTAGGACCGCGCTGATTAAGCCCCAATCCCAATCGAACAGAAAGTCAACCCCAACAAGGACTTGTGATTCTTTGATGGCAGAAAGCAATTCTTCGCTGTCCTACAATAAAATTTCTACTAACTTACTAACAATATGTTTATAAACTACCACTAGTCTTTAGTCAAATATTCAAAAAATCTGCCCATAAATATATTTAACGTCACATTGAAATATTGGACAAACACCTTTGCAACTCGGAAAAACTATATTCATTTATCTATTTATCTATATATGTACATAAAAACACGCACACAAGCACAACATCACGCAATGTGATCTAATAGCACCACATTTGGTGCTTTAAACACAACAAGAACTGAAGGTAATAACAGAAAAGCGCTACATTCTGAAGAGTTGCTTGGTCTAACTACATCCCAAAGCGGAAATAGATAGTTATTGGTAGGCTGGATTGCTGTTCTGGCACACGGATTAGTGCAAGGAAATTATACGGATTTATACCTTGTGCAAGGAAACTGAGGTACAAGTGTTCATGAAGATTAAGGATAGTTGACGACTGCTTACAAAACCAGACTCTTCTAATGTGCTTCGCTGTTGGTAATTATAACTTAAGAGCTTCTATCAAGCTCTGCTAAAGACAATAAATAAAGAATGAAAGAATGCCAGCTCTGAAATAAAGCAATACAAAAAGCCATAACAATACAGTATGCTTAATCTTCAACTCTAAATGGGTGCGGTACCAAAGCAAATACTCTAGAAACATGACATTTTACCCGCAATATAATATAATCGGCCTTATCCTTTAAACTCTTCGAATACTTCCCTTGACGATTGCTTGCCTAAAACGAGACGCAGAGAGACTACAATTAATTCTCTTAAAACATCTGAGACTAATGTTTTCTAGTTTGGAACTAGAAGAAAATCTCAAATGTGACTCGAAAGATTCAGCGTATTATACCATTTTCTAATTGTAGAAAAGTGCAATACTTCACAAAAACTACACAAAGTAACTAGGCCACGAATTGTGACTTAGAAAAAAGAATTGTGTGACATGAAAACAACGTTTTAAATTCTACATAATGTGTGGCATTGCCAATAATAGGAAAAGGGATCCAAGGGTATGGCTTTAATTGAGAAGCATACAATAGATAAATTGGAGGGAAAGCTGGCAGTGTGGGGTTCACGTGACTCAACTGACATCAAGATGAACATGAAATTTAACGCATCTAAAAGTAAAACAACTTTCTGTCTCGCTACCAAACCTGAGAGAGAATCTGTTCCAAGAAGAGGCTACAAGGAACGGTGCCACGCTTCTTCACATGATGAATTTGATCAAGGTAGCCAATCGCAGCACTCGCTTTGCTAAGCAAGATGACATAATTTCAACATAAATTAGCATATATAACTAATATATTTCAGAAGTTAACAGACATTTTGGCTTTCATGCTAGTTTACACATGGCATTGGATATAGAATCAGATCTGACGTACGCAGAGAGAACGATTCCAAGGCGAAATGCTTAGCAGCTAGCTGATCCAGTCTGTTCAAGTACTTCTAAATAAACGGCATGTGCATAGAGTTGTAAGGATGCTTCACAGCTATATCGTTAAGTGTCAACAGATTTTTGCTTGAGAGCGGTTGAGAGTGGCATACCTCAAGGCAATAAGCAGCCGTGCGAGGCAAAACAGATAAAAGCTTAAATTAAAATATCGAAATTCAACTGATGTTTAAAAAAGCTACGAATATTACTCTGTAAGCAACAAAAAACAACGAATAAATGTTGAAACACTACTGAAATTACGCAAAAACAGCATTGCCACTCCAATCACTCGACACCTGTAATGTCCATCGATTTACGTAAGTAGAAGTACTCTTTTTGAGTGAAACTTCCGGGGGGACCTTAGTAGATGTAGGGAGACGAGGACGTGCCATTATTTAGGGGTACTTTGTGTAAAAGGACGGAATTGTGCGGAATTATGGGTAATAATTGAAGAAACATGTAGAATCATGGGTACTTTTTTGGAAAAGTGTGGCAACAATTGCCTAGAAGGGCACAGGATATGCAAAAGTTGCTTGACGATTTTGTTGCGTTTTGAAGAAATTTCTTTGCATTGGAGATACATACGCATAGCTTTATCAATTTTGCGGAATTATGAGCTGCATTTTTGTCAGATATGTGCTGAACTATGGGTCTCAGATCTGAACCAAAATGGCACGTCTCTGTCCAAAATTAGGTCTAGTTAACCCCCTCAGGGTGAAACTTTAAAACAAAATCTTACCCTCTTTTTGATGAAGAGACTTCGAGGTTGGTTGCAAGTGACATCAACGTCGGCAAACAGTGGGTGTGTCCGCTACAACTTCCACTGCACTCTGGTGGCAGCAATGTAGTGGCCTAAAGAGTGGAGAATTACCTTTCGAATGGGGAATTATCTCAAAGTGGGGATCTCCAAGGCCTAAATGGGCTATACGGATGGCACAAACGTTAATTACAAGTGAAGACATTGGTAAAGAATATTGTAGAATACTTCTGCAAGCTGTCAATGTGCTTCCAATAGCTTCATACGTTCTGCAGATAGTATGTTTAGTATGCTTGTTTTAGAATTATATGTATTATATGTATATTAATGTATTTGAAAAACACGACTGAAAAGCTCACTAAATTGGCTACCAACAGCAAAATGAGCAAAACAACATTTTTCTCTTTAAGGAAACAAATTTCTTCCTATATAATATAATGCTTGCAACTATTGCATAGATAACAATATTCTATGATAGTTCGGTATATATATATATATATATATATATATATATATATATATATATATATATATATATATAGTTATCAAGAAACAAACAGATAGAAGAAAGACAGGTGAAACAAAATCTGCAACCACTATTCTCCATCCGTCGTTTTTCTACATGAGCTGTGCAAGAACCATAAAAAAGTACAAATTATCATCGACTTTCATTACTACTACCACTATTTCTGAACTAGTATGATTGAATCAGCTAAGTTGCTAAAAGATCGGCTGAGAGGTAGCATTAGTTCCCAGATCGCTGGGGGAATTCTCTGTTCATTACCTTCATACTACTACCTAAGATATTTCCATTAACGTCTTTCCTTTCTTGTATTTTGATATGAATTTTAAATAGGTTATTTATTTCACCTTTTCAGTTGTGAAGTAACTTTAATTTACAAGCATTTAGAGGAGGGCCTCTTAAGATTCAGCTATACTGAATAGCAACTCTCCTTAATCATCTGAAAAATGACAATGAAATGGCTAGAGCGCTAATCCAGTGTAAAGAATGCTTCGGATGAAGTTTATTTCGGACAGTGCTAAATAGTCATTCATTTTCCATATTGCAGAGAGTGGAGACTGATTAGTAACGATTGGGAGACAAACACAGCAACGAAAGGAGCTGGACAACCTACTCTGAGGTTCATTGAAATTTCCACCATGCACCTCCTCAACGTAAGAACTGTACACGTGACTAAACACTACGATTCTAACATGTGCATACCAAGTAACACTCATTGTCAAGAGATGCATTCAGAAATAACCACACAAAAGATCATAATAGCAAGATTACCATGTGCAGCAGTTCACCTAGTAGAATTGTCGCTCTGATGGATAGGCTATCATCACTAGTAGTTACGACTTCGACGAGGCTCTGAAAGGTAACTCAAGAGTAAACTGAGGAAAACAGAGAGTATACTACACTCTTAGGTACCTAGGAATATCAAGTACCACTGGCTGGAACTGCGGCAAAATATGGACAATGCCTAACAATCTCTCGATTTTACCTCCGTTTCCCGCAATTCCTTGGAGCTTGGAGGGTGCCTCTGAGAGGACTTTAGTTCTGACACGAGCATTTAGGACCGGATTCCCTTCCTGACGTCACAAATGGTCTGCGGTGGGCCTCGAACCCAGGACCACGTCGGTCTGAGTCGAGTGAATTACCGCTAGGCCACGGCTGCTCACGCACAATGCCTAACAGTCTACTAAGAAAAAAAAAGTGCATCATACTTTGCTATGAAGGTGCCTGTGTATTTCCTATACAAGTTCAGTGGTGTTTACTATACAAATTCTGCTCTTCAGTTCTTAAATATCCTAAAAACAACTATCAAACTTACTCCTATAAAGCATACCTCAAGTAGATCGGCATCAATAAAAGCATTCAAAACCAGGGCTACATAGCTTTGCACCAGGTTCGTCCTGAAAGATTGTATTTATGAAAACATTACGAAACTAGAATTATTCGGTAACCAGGGATAACAAACATATAGCACAGGGTAGTCACTCATATTTTGCAATGACATTCTATGAGATTTCTATGAGCTTTCCAGGGCTTTCCAACGCGTTTTCCAAGAGGCTTTTTGCAGAATCTGATCGCTTTTCCATGTTTATCATGTGTTTCATAATTAGTTAGTACAAGCAACATGATCTATTTTTATTGACCGTAGAAATAGCAAAGTAGAGCAGTAGTGGAAGCTGCCTAGCTGCCAAGTAGCTGGGTGGACAAGTAAGGGTATTGGAGGAAAATGGATGACTGGGGCTTGCCCCCAGAAAAAATTGAGGAGCAAATTATAGCCCTGTTTACACTACACAAACTAATACGGGGCGAACCCGAGCTGGTTTAACCCTGGGCGAACCCGGGGCGAACCCGGGGCGAACCCGGGGCGAGCCCTGTTCCGTTTACACTGCGAAACAATTTCAAAATTTTTCGCTTAACACAGGGTGGGGTGCTTGGTTGGTTTGACCATAGCTTTATTGAACGTATTTTACGTAAAGTTATTTTCCTTGAAAATGCCATATTATTTCAAGTACCTCTCAAAGCTGCTGTGAGAGGCACAGTTAAATGTATCTGTATGTTAGTTGTTAGTTGCGTTTTTCCTTCTAAATTTATAAAAAAATCCTTTGATAACCTTAAAATGATCTTTTGGTCTCGTAACTTAATATCATCAAGTAAGTTGAAGCTATGTATCCGCAGAATGAAGTTACCTGTTGCCTGATGCCCTGTGCTTCAGTAATGACAATGCCTCTTCAACGACAAATCCTTCACTCAGCTTCCAAGAGCTTTGCATATAGGACGGATCTATAATGTGTTCAATGCTTTATTTAATAAAATGAATCCAATTTATGATTTCTGTAATTTATTGATGATAGTAACTCTACTGATAATAAAAGCAAAAAATGATGGGGACAATCATAAAATAGATTACGAATTATGGAGATCTATAATACGATCAATGCTTTATTTAATAAAATGAATCCAATTTATCATTTCTGCAATAATTTATTGATGAAAGTAATTCTATTGATAATATAAGCAACAAATGATGGGGACATTATAAAATAGATTACGAATTATGGAGAAACTTATAAGAGACAGAAGTCATCTATTGAATAGTAATAATAATAATAATAATACAGACACTTATAGTGCGCCATATATCCACAGGGCTCATAGGCACATAACACACATTAAAAAATAACAAAAAAGAAGAATATAATATTCTATACATATAATCTATCAATAATTACAAAAATGTTTTTCAAATAAATAGCTCTTTAACAGTTTAAGTATGAAACGCTAACAAACATATATAATATATATATATATATATATATATATATATATATATATATATATATATATATATATATATATATATATATATGCTCAGCCTCACATTCTGGCGATTGATGCGGCTGTAGGTAGTCTTTCTTCACTAACCTAACCACTCTTTAAGCCTATGAACCAGTGCCCTAAGCAAATCCCAGTCACCTAGTCCTGGTGAAACTAAAAACAGAGCATTGCATGTATCAAAGTTGATACTCATTAAAGCACTTAGCAACTATTCTCTCTACACCAAAGTAAGGCTTACCACAGCTGTTCAATGCTTCGTAAAAGTCATCTGTAAGAACCGGTTTTCTTAAACAAAATACGTCAAATAGTGTCTCGATGATTCCAGCCTACAAGAATATCACAAATAACATCAATTATTAGACTAAGTAGCTAACACTAAGAATAATTAATTGACTTGTGGGACTGCCAGCTCTCATTGAGGGTAAATTCTAGTGCAGCATCCTCCCAGATTTTATACAAGAAGGCATAGAGCATGCATGGGTGTTGTGAAGGGCCGCAGCGGAGGACTAAAAGTAACACTGGGCTCTTGTTTCGGGCACTTCCGTTGCGCCTTCTCAGCATGCTCTCCCTATGCTCCCATTACCTATGCCTATTTAGTATGCATGCGTTGCATATGCTAGCAGATTTAGAATTATATTGGAATTGAGAATTGAGTTGAGCAGAGTAGAACTTGATAAAATCGATCCTAGAATAATGTAAATGGCTTCCGTTTGATTGATCAATTAGAATAAAATTCACATCTAGTCCTTTTCTTATCCCATGCTCGCCCAATTTACAACAATGGGCAACCTACGGCCCGTAAAGAGTTTTAATCCGCCCGCGAAGCACTTTCTATGCCCTCTCCTTTGAATTGATGAATTTTTGAAAATAATTTTGAAAATGTTTTTGTGATAAGAGGTCATTCCAAGTTTAAAGAGCAACAATAAACAGCGTGTTTTTGAAGAGTGTTCCCTGCAATGTGGTTGAATTTTATTAGCTACCCTCAGAAAATCATGATGAAATAATTGAAAAATGCCCGTCTGTCTTTGGTAGAATACTAGGCCGCCATTCCCCCAATGTACGGAAACTACATGTCATCCAAGAGCCCTATATTTCAAGGCTAGGATGTGCATGCTTTCGGTAAGATTTTACTTACCTGTATCTTGTAAGAACGCGTGCGCATGCGCACAATGTTCTATTGTCTGCTGTTTATGGTCTGCGGCCTTTGATTGAACGCAAATGGCCCCAATGAGGAAAACGGTTGCCCGTGCATGGTATAGATCAGTAGTTTTCAACCTTTTTGGTGGAGCGGAACCCCAAGAATGTATTCCGGTCGCTCGAGGAACCCCTGTTTACATATCTTCACAGAATAGTTAAAATATACAGTCGATTGTAATGTTTGTGCAACTTCTGGCGGAACGCCTAGTCTTTCCTGGCGGAACCCCGGTTGAAAACCACTGGCATAGATGAAAACTGCCAATAATACAGACAGTTGATAGGTGTAACATGGTGAGCAATGCAGGTGGTTCATCCCACATTCTACAATGACGACCATAGGCGTCAAATCTTGATTGGCTAACAAAGGCATCACCATCGAATTCTCGCAATATTATTGGCAGGAATCCTTCGATGGTGATTCCTTTGTTAGCCAATCAAGATTTGACGCCTATGCTATTATGACCAGAATATTCTAATTTTGTTTGTAAGGAGAATTTAGCTTTGAGGGGGCGATTGGAAGCTATGATCATCGATCACAAAGAATAATGAAGAAAATATCACTATATTTGATAATAAATTGACGTCTAATGATGTCAGCTAGTATTGATCCATTCATACATAGAGGCAGTTTAATTTGGCGAGAGGGAATCGCTTTCACTGTATTGTAGCAAAGAGTATATAATGTGATTCGTTGTAAGCCTGTTTGTTATCCTTTCTACTACATAGAGAAAGTCACGAGGTAAACTTGGTCTATTTGATGTATCGCTTTAATTTCGTACAATAAGGTACATGATTGTTTGCAATAATAATCCATTAGTGAAGAGAATTCACAAGAATAGTATATGAAGTGAACAAATCTGTACTAAAGACGACTATGCTATAAGAAACAGGCAGCATACATACTCGTACTTCTCTGTTTGGTAGTCTAAACACCCCCATCAATGATTCCAATCCATTGCCTTCAGCATCGCACATACATATAATACCTGAGGGAGCAAATATCATGTATAACAAACCAACTTTTATAGTACAGCGTATATCTAGAGAATATATTTTCTTCATTACCGTCTCCAACTAGTTCCCCTCCAATAAGCCCTCTCCTTGAATAAGCCCCCACCCTTGAGCTGCAAATTGCTCTAAGCCCCCACCCAAGCATGTGACTGTACCAATTTGTGATTCTGTTACTGCTATATAGTGCTAGGAAAGAAAAGCAGCCATTAATTGATGATAATTTGCCTGTCCTTTAAAAATATCCTATTGCTTGTATGTGCAGCATCGAAAAAAATAGCTTACTAGTAGAAAAATTTCAACTGGAATATGACAAATTACCAAAACATTTTTCAAGCTCCCCTCGAAAAAGCCCCCTTTAGAATAGGCCCTATGCAAAAATTCAAAAATAAATAAACCCCCAGTAGGCTAATTCGAGGGTTTACGGTAATGAAATTTGCACTGGAAATTCTCATACACCCGTAAATGGGTGCAATTATATATGTACGATTTCCCCCCTGTCAGTGAGCATCCGCTTTCACCAGACACAATGGCGGCGCCACGGAGTGGGATTGGGGAGCATGCTCACCCAGTTCTCTCCAGGGGGCTAATTTTCTAATTCGTCCAAATTCGAGGAAAAAATATTTGGGTTAGGGTGAGGGTTCTCTAGCAGCATCTGATTCTTTTCATTCTTCATACTGGAATCTCTACAACACTTTATTCAAACCTCTTCTTGCACACCGTTGTTCCCTGAAGTGGGGAGGGGGTGAAAACCGAAGGGCGTGGCAATTTAAGGACATGGCCTGCAACAGCCCCCTCCAGTTGTGGTAGCTTGCACCGCCCCTAACCGAAAAAATTGCCCTTCAGACTTTCGCCACACAGCTCACGTGGGGTAAGTGGCCAAGCAGCCCAGCCAGTTCCATTAGCTTAGCTGAAGTTAAGCATGGCTGTGTACGGCCAAAAACTGTATGGGCTACCTTCCAGATGAACGACCAAAATAGCTCACCCCACCGTCCTTCGGAAGGGAGTTAAACTAGGGGTTCCATGCCTGGATGCGGTATGCATAGTAGGCCTATATTAGCTGAAAAAGCTAGGTATAACAGCCTACTTAAAATACAGTAAACAACAATCCCCAGTACAATTAACGTGATAGTGATATGATTGCATAGTTTTCCATATCAGAATATTTCTTCCAAGAGAATTACGGACACAATTGCATAAGAAGAAAAAGTACTACCTGGCCAGCAACGAAATATTGTTACCAATGCGAGTTTGGCAGCATCGATCCTATTAATTTGGTCTTCACTGCAGAAGAAGCAAAGAAATCAAGAAAAGTTCAGGTTCTAAATAACCATAAGGGATCAGAATTATTTTTATTTCTTCGTATAAATTTATATAAAGCAAACGGCTACAAAACGATACCCCAGGGAGGATGGAATTAAATAGTAGCCCCGTGACCATTACAGAGAAACAACGAGAAAACAAATAAACACAAATAAATAACTAAATAAATGGATCATTCACCCGTTGCGCAACTCCTCCATCAGGGAGGGGGGTACCTCAAACTCAATATACAGCATGTAAAATTCACATATAGGGTCATGCTACAGAACATTATCAAGGGAGAGAGACAGCCTCCGAAACAGCAAAATTAGCGTTATTAGAATTCTAATCTTGAGAGAGACAAAATGCTAGGCTTCAGGCCCGATTCGACCGAGATGGCTTGAGGTTGGTGCGTGTGTAGTAGGTTCAGATGTGTATTCCCCCTCGGTTACCCTCGACCGAATCGGCTAATTGAGAAGTTCAAATGGTATGAACTTTTCCATCGGTCAATGATCACCCGCTACGCATTCATCACCTTCCGGCCGCCTCGGCCGAATCGGTGCATTCGCTTAAGTGGAAACCGGCATTGATTCTCTGCTTCGACATTCCCTACATCGCAGTCTTAAATAATTCGCCCACAAACCTGACAAACGATATTCAAAGGCATTTTTGAAGACACAGAATGCTCTATTATCTCTCCAGAAGCTGTGGAGGTACTTATGAGTTTCAAAATGCAAAACTCTCAGCTATACAAGCTTGAACTATTAAACGGGCAAGCTTGAAAGGCTAATAATTCCAAATAATTACATAATTCGGCGCTTTAAATAGCAAAACAGCCCGAACGAGCAAGGGGTTCCACTTACAGAATAGCGCTCTCTGGAATATCAGAATTGTGGCGATAATAAAGGTCAGTAAATGGAGCCAGGATTGCCTATGGAAAGGAATAAGAAGTAGTATGTTATCAGCAAAGACATAATAGAGCGGTGGAAGAAGACTCAAACAAGTATACTGCCGTAAGTTTAACAGAGGCAGCTCAGTATAAATTTGTATAGTAAAAGGCAGACCAAACATTGGCTGGAAAATAACATAAGAAGACAACGGAATGAATTCAAGAAGAGAAAAATACCGTACCTCGCCCCTAAATCTGCATTGGGCAAACACTGATAAAAAATACAGATAGCTAAAGAATACCTCTAATCCAATGCCCCGCCGTAAGTAGCATCTATACTTCGGTGTGTTGAAGAGATATAGCAAGGTTACAATGAGCGATTCGTTCATACGAGGTATCTAAAATAAAGGATGTATGCGAGGTGTTTACGCATGCCAGGTGATTCATCGAAAATTTGCGTAATTTCTATAATATCAACAATCTAAAATATGAACGAATAGCATGAAACTTAAAAAATAATGATGCATCCTAAATTACTTTTCTTCCTAATGCTCGTGAGGACATGTTGTTTTATTCTGTCTGCTAGTCTCCGCGTAGTGCGACCTACGTACCGAGCTTCACATCGGCATGAAAATTCATAAACTAAACAAGCTTTTAAGTATATCAAAAGAATGCTGCCGATTTTTGTGTCGTAGTAAAGTTCTGTAGTATCAACAGACTATTTACGTTCTCTCTGTATTCTAAATCTCCTGAGGTCGAAGATTCATGTTATTGTCATAGGTTTGCCTGTATATTATTTTATTTTCCCTTGCTTTGTTACTGGTCCTTCGCTTATATAGGCATTACTTGATTTATTTTCCTTTGTTTAGGCAATATTCCTGTTTACTAATTACCGGGTATATTTCCTTTGAATTTCCTTTTGAATTTGCCCTGATTCCTCGCTTGTTTTTGCCACTTGTTTGTCTTCCCTTTATCTATATAAGTCCCAGTTACTTATAATTAACAAGCTGATGATGAGACATGTTGTCTCGAAACGTTCTCAAGTTTACGTCAAAAATCGAAATGTCGAATTAAAACGGTATGATAGTATGGATATGCCTTAATTTCTGGTACGTCGAATTAAAGATCTGCAAATTTTCGACGTAGCCATTCTGCTAAGGTTCATAATACAGCTGCGGTTTCCAAGAAATGTTTCTAAGCTGCAGATTATCAAGCGTGTGAGAAAAGTCTGCTTGATATACTGGAAAGTTCGATGATGAAAACAACAATAATAAAAGCAAAACAGTATGACTACAATTCAGCAATGAACTGTAGAACTGAAGCAAAATTCAAAGTAATTCAAGAGTTATATTTTGACTCTATTGTCCAAAGAATAAAAGCACAATCGCTACCAAAGAATGGAGAATGTTGAAAGGGTGCTTCTCTCCTGCTCACCGTATGACATCCATCTGTAGGAAATTCTAAACTTGGATACAACACAGTAAATTATTTTTTCATATTTCATCTACACAAATGTATGCTGAATAACTTGAATGAAAAGTCGAGTCCCAAGATCTACATATCTGGTGTTAGCTTGGGGCCAAAATTATGACCAGGCTCAACAACCTATATCGTATGAGGGAGCCAATTTTCCTAATTCATCCATGACAGAGAGTCACTAAGTCCATATGACCAACAATAGGCTAAAAACTTACCGGACAATCAAGTATATTGCTTATGACCACATTCACGGCACCGCAATACGACGCTATCTTGATATTCTTGATGGCTACAGGGAAACAATGACAAGAAGTCAGCAAAAACGAAGAATAACTATAGGCCTAGCCCTTAAAGCAATAATTCAACACTGGGATCCGTTCACAACACCATAAAATAAGGGTGCAAACACGTAAGTAGGGATTTTCAAGGGCAGGGGTTCAATCCATGACAAAGGGCACATCAAAACTATTTAGAAGATACAGCCTTTAATATTGTTTATCAGTTCTATTAGAGGAGGAAATTCTGCGGGAGGTTTACTGACATCATTGCTCTAAAAACCAATAATTCTTATTGGTAATTCTTATCATTGCGGGGAAAGATGCTGGAGACAGAAAAATTTTCAGAATCACGCCTTTTTCATCTTAGGAAAACGCCTTTTATGATAAAGAGAGAGCACTACAAAAAGGCCACTTTTGTCAATTTCCTGAAAAGGGCAGGGGTCTAGATTCCCAGGATCCCTTAGTTGCGCACCTGGGGTGATACCGTATTTCTCCGCTTATAAGTCCAGGGCTTATCTGAGTTCGTAAGGCTTCTTGGTGGGCTTATCTGCGTGCGGGCTTATCCGCGGGGGGGGGCTTATACGAAGTGTAAGAAAATGTTCAGTGAGAAAATAATCCAAAATTAAACTACCTGAGAAATACAGTAGTTAAATTTGACAAGGAACTACACAGAATTCTAATCTAGCTATGGCGATTTGTTTGATATCATGGAATTGAAAGAAATTCAACTAAACATGCCGAGGATCTTATATGCTGATGAATGCGATGTAACTTCTTTTATTTGATATCTTTTGAGGGTTATGTGATCAAAGCCTAATCTCCTGGGCCTAGTCTTTGAGGGCTATGTGATCAAAACCTAGTGGGGCCTCCAACACAGACATCAAGAGCTAAGTGTTACTCTAGTGTCTCTAATAGAAGGGGGAGTTAATAGAAGGGGGCTGCTAATGTTGGCCAATGTTTAATAGAAGGGGGTGTTCATGTTGGTCGGCGAATTTTAAATAGAAAAGGGGCGCTAATAGAAGGGGGTTCATGTTGGTAAATTTGGTTTATTAAAAGGTAGCTAAATTGTCGGCGTGTTCTAATCATGATCGATTTGTATCGATTTGTGTCAATAAGCAACGGGGGAAAGGCAAATTCTTCGAATGAGTAGAGGATAGATTGCTGCTCGAACAACAACGTTCTGTTAGAAACCAAATTAATAAACGGGGGGCCCGTCTATCAGAGGCACTAGGGTATGTGTAAGTAGCATAGTGTAAAGTATCAAGTATTCACATTTAAAAATTGTAAGCGCCAGTTATAGTGGGAACTCGCTGATTTACAAATCCTTTCCCGCTGTGACCGGCACGTAGTCCATTAAACTTTTAGCTTGTTTGTTTGTTGTCGTTTTTTTAAAAGTTTCCATGAGACAAAAAAGCGCTTTTAGGGAAACGAATGAGAAGAGGATAGGTTGCTGCTTGAACAACAACTTTCTGCTAGAAACCAAACAGTAATGAATTTGTGAAAGAGAGCATAACGAGTTAGTCAAGGTAGTCAAGAGCAGTGGTTCTTTACCTAGCTGGAGGTACCGAGCTCCACAAGTTCTATATATGCATCACCGAGTAGTTGGAAAAATTAAATTTTCTTTTCTTTAAATTTAAAACATATAAACATGTAGATACAAGTATATATTATATTAGTGCACAAATTGTACAATGCATCATTGGCACACAAAATTATTATGTTCAAAAAACAAAACCAACAAAACATGAATTTCAAACTAAAACACAAAATCACATACATCATAAGAGTGGGGTGAACCACACCGACAAACCCCAAAACTGACTCACTCAACCCCTGGGGCTCGATCGAGCCCAAGTTAAGAATCACTGGTCCAGAGAAACACGGCAAACCAAGATCCAGTTTACACAGGAGCCAAGTAGAACATTTCCTAATGGATCCGATCCAAAACTGGTACGAATAGACTCTGCGTTTACACGAGAGCCGTTGGCACCGTGCTATTTTGGCTCCGCAGAAAAAACGGCTGTATTTTGAAGAGAACTGGTTGTTTGCTATTGATATCATATTCCTCCTCCGCTGTAATTGCTCCCGGAACCACATGGAACCGTGTCGCGTGTACAAAAGAAGTATGGAAAGGTTCTGTTTCAAATGGAACCGTTCCATTTTCCTTAGTGGAAATAGAGTCTTAATACCTGATACTGAACAGAGCAAGTAAAAGCAAAAAGAAAAGAACTAAGCAAAAGTTTTAGTAAAACTATAATAAGAAGGAAAGCAACAAAAAGCAATAAAAAGAAGACTACAAGATACATACCCAATTCGCACAAAGTAGCCAGACATGCCCGCGACATTCGATCGCGATTCTGCGAAAAATCAGCACTTATCGCAGCTAGAGACATTGCAAGACTCATTGGGAATTCTTCCGCGCACAAATAGATAATCTGTTAAATGCAATGGTGGATATTTTAAAGCATAAATACCAATAATTGTATATTCCTATATAATACAAATTAAGATAAATGCATGTAGATAAGAGATTATATATGTCTTCTGATGTCCCAGGTTTGAAGCACCACGGATGCAGTAGTAAAATTTGTGGTAGCCCACTCGAGGTAAGATGTTTACTCCTTGTCAGCCAAAGCCTAACTGGCAGCTACATAAATAAATATATATAAATATATATATATAAATATATTATTTATATATATATTATATAATATTTATATATATATATATTCAGTTTTCTATTATATAAAACTATATATATATATATATATATATATATGCAGCGAATGCAGTGAAAGCTACAGTGGGGGGCTGGTCCACTGGTAGCTCCACGAGTTTAACTTTCCCACTACATTCTCATATGTCGAGCGCAAGACGAGAAGGTAGTGAGCACCATTTTTTTAAAAGTCTTTGGTATGAGTCGGCCGGGGTTCGAACCTACGACCTACTGGTTGTGAGGCAGACGGTCTACTACTAGGCCATCATTCCAGTTAGTCGGCGCCTATGTTATGCATAATTAATAAGGCCAAGTACTACTTCATAATTTATATGAAATATATAGGATGACGCTTTAAAGTGAAGCAAAAAAGAGCCAAAGCACATAACTGAATAACTTAGAAGCAGGTGACCAACAATTAGGTCTATAGTTTTCTATAGTCTATAGTCAACAATTAGACGCTATAGCTTTCCTCACGCCCATTACGATCAGACCAAATGAATGCTTTATAAATTAGTAAACACTTCAATAAGTATGATTTTGAATTAATATCTCTTGTCAACCAATGATTGAATGAGCCATGAAAAGAGAGAACGGCCACATTTGTCAAACTTAATGCAGTCAATGCAACTAGTTACCAGGCCATTCCAAAGATCCATTTATATGAAACTTTGTTTCTCATTTCATACTAACTCAGTCCATGCCCTGAGACACGTGCGATCGCACGTGCGCGTGTCCACACACTTGCAAAATCCCCCACACGAGTGAAAAATCGCCCGTGCCAACATCATTATTAACCGTGCAATTGCACTTGCCAAATAAGAACTATGCTGTCGCAACTGCAACAATAGTGACTGTCACTTTTTGCTTTCATAAATCTGTTCTATCCTGTTTTTATCTTAAATGAAATATTTGATATGCTCCAGCAACAAGAAACTCTCTTTTGCGGATACACAAATCATAGATCACACGTGCAAATCCAAATAAATAAGAGCAATCACTCGTGCAAACAAGGGCGCACGTGCGAATTGACGCTCGTGCACAAATTTCTTCCGGGCATGGACTGCTAATTTGTCCTCAATCCACCAGCAAATTAAGTACGTTGTGAAGCAACTAAACTTGATCTTTAAAATATAAAAATTAGCCAACAAAGAGACCAAAATTATCAATGCCGGTCGTTTGTTTCCACATGAATGATAACTTGAACATTATCAAATGGCAACTTGACTAGCTATGCGATGCAACTCTAGCCTCACCTTTCTTGCCAGTCTTAAAGCTTGTACACGCTCAACTTCAAACGACGGCTGCATATCCATTGACCTAAAAATTGAATAGATTGAAGTTAGGAAACACTGCATTCCAAACTAAGTGACAACGAACTGGAAGTAAGGCATCTAGCATTTCCATTCAAAACTGTTGTTCTAAGTTAATCATACAGGAGTGTATAGCTTTCCTATTCCAAGCAAAAACTGCTAGGCCATGACACAAAAGAGGAATGATATGACACCACAATATGCGTCATCAAAATCTAATTTTTTCATTAAATATAAAAGCTTACAGAGACAAATTACCCAAATTCTGCAAACTAGTGGACTAAAATACAATGACGAAGCCCAGGGGAAGCAAAATACCATAACTACCTCCTGGGGATGGAACACATACCCAAGTAGAAGAAAAGGTAGCCCCGCATACTTTTCGTGCGTAGGGGAATGCCTGATAGAGAGGACTCCTATCCTGAGCCATCGGCACATGCGGCAGGACAGCCAGTTCCTTTCCTCGCCACCTTTATCTTCCCAGCACTGCCAACAGGTGCCTATCCGCTGCTGGGTGAACAGTGACCGAGCATTACGTCAAGGCCTGGAGTCGAACTAGAACCGTAGCCTTGCTCCACAGAAACACGCGCTCTAACCGCTATGCCACCTAGCCCACTACATTTTGATTTAATATTTAAACACGAACAAAAACATTCAGTAAGACAAAAATATTTAATTAAAATAAAAAGGACAAAAAAGCAAACAAAATGCAAATAATAAGGGCTACGGCTCTAGCAAATGGTCGTGTTTGGGCCTTGAAAGTTCAGAAGCTACTCTCTAAGATGTTTTTCAAAGAGAGCAAATGACTCTTGTTCTCGAATGTTGTCAGGAATTTTATTCCAACTTTTGGCACCATAGAAGTAAAAACCTCTGTTTGCATACTCTAGCCTAACTTTGGGAATTTGCAGGTCTCTATGATTTCTCGTTCCATAATCAGAAACCATGGATCTTTCAACAAAATGGCGAAAACCCATATACCCAAGTACAAATCGCAATACAATACTACCTATAAATAATTGATCGCATTTCACATTTGAGGCCAATGATTACATAATAACCAATTTTCTATCGGATGAATGGTGTTCTACGCTTGATTCTTCAAGAACAATAGAGTTCATTAGTGATGACGTCATAAAAATATATATTTTGAATTTTCATATTTTGACAACATGGAGTAAAAGCACACCTCAAAATAGGCAAGTGTTGATAATTTTAGATGAATATTGTCAAAATGGACTGAAATATGACTATTTGAAGACAGAGAGCTTGCTATACAAATCTCTCTATTTTTCTCCTGGCTTCAAACGTATAGAACCAGACTCAAAACACAGTGATTTGATAGGAACTATGTCAGCATTCAATTGCCTGTATCTCAATCATTGTTTATCATATCGAGCTGAAATTTTTCAATAGTAGCTATTTCTATGCGCTTTTTCAGAATTTAAAGCCAAAATCGAGCACGTGTTCGGATTAACCAAAAATCTTGATAACATGGAATCCTCTTACTATGGAACGAATAGTTCCTCTGGAATAGACTAATCGAGGGAGAAACTTTGCAACTCTTTGGCTACCTGTAGCACGCTTGAGTACAATTTTTTGAGCTCCATTCGAATAAACCCTCCCTTCGAATACAGCCCTCGTGCAAAAATTGATAAAAGTATAGAAGTCCCAATCAGCTAATTCGAGGATTTGCAGTATGTAAATTCAGTTTTGCTGAAAATAGCAAGGTCTCACTGATTTAAAAATGTGCAGTTTTGTGGGAGAGCTATTAGTACGTTCTACAATTTAATCATCTAAAGACGTTCCTTCCTTATGATCCAACTATCTCAACCACAGATTAGAAAGCCTGTGGCAGGCCTTATAAAATCTAATTCCAATTTTGAAAGAGGGATTAACAAACGGCAAAAACAAACTGACAACAAAATCAGATTTAAAAATTCCTTTGAATCATGCAAAAATTTTTGCAAAGGGAATTAGGCAGTATGTGTCTCTCTCTGCAAAAAGGTATGCCCCGTTGAACTGGTAAAAACAAGTTGCCTCAGATTTCCTATCTATGAATTTAATTTACATTCTGTCTTCTGTTTTCTTAATATTCAGATTCAGTATGGAATTGAGTCTGAATATTAAGAAAAGAGAAATCATGATGATATCAGAAAAGAAAGATCCACCAACTTGTGCTAAAAGGATAGGCAACAAATTAATAAAACAAGTGCATACTTTCAAGTACCTTGACACACGGATATCAGCAGATGACAAATGCAAGGCAGAAGTGACTGCAAGGATATTGTAAGCGAAAAAGGGTTTTGAACAACTGAAACATCTTATTAACCAGAGCATGTCAAAGAAAGTTTCCAGAAGGGTACTTGACTGTTACATATTGTCAGTATTGATGTATGGCTGTGAAGCATGGACTGTAAGCAAGGAGATATAGAATCTATGAAGGGCGACTGAGATGTGTTTTCTTCACAGAATGCTTAGCATCTCGTATGTAAACAAAACTAGAAATGAAGAAGCACTTGAAAGGGCAGGAACGATGACGCCACTACTAAAAGAAGCAAGGAAGAGACAAGCAGTGGTTTTTGGACACGTGATGAGAGGAAAAGAATTGGAACATTTAGTGGCGACTGGAAAAATTGATGGAAAAAGAAGCAGGGGCAGACTGAGAAAGAATATGTTTGACAGTATGACAGTATGGCTGCAAAAAGGCAAGCCAACACAAACGATTCCGTGCAATTGGAACTGTGAAAGATGGAGATCCATGGTAGCCAACGCTATGAAGCATGGCACAGAATGATGATGATATGTTTACTATTGTTTCCTTCTCATTCCAATCTCAACGTCCTATTTCCTTATGATTATGCTTCTCCATCTGTTTGGGAAGATGGAGAATGTACGCAGGGGCCTAAATGTAATATTTTCCTGGCACAATAACTGAGGCTTACTCTGCTAAGGAAAGTCTGGAAACACAAATTATCCCATTTTCCTGCTATAGGGCAATAAATACGTCTAAATTCAGCAGGATTGCAAGCAAGCACTGATCTATACACAATCTAACATAATGAACTTGGTATCTTCTCTTCAGAAAAAACCCAACAGGTATGGCGCTACCGCGGGCTTGGGGAACTGTAGCCCCAACGATTTTACCGAACCTTCTCCGTCGGCATCTAAACTTCTATGCACAGTCGGCACTTTCATAGCCTCTATGACTTTTTTTAGCTTTTATAGCCAATGCAATAGGTGTTGTCCGTTAAAACTATTTGGCTTCGTTCACTGTTGGCACATTGGCAGCATTAGCCCCCCTCAGCATTTCTTCTCTGCACCACCACTGAATCACAACTACTATCTGCCTGAACCAGAGCACTAAAGATAACAGCTTCTCCAGCATCTCATGAGTATGTTCAATTTTTCAAATCGAAATGAGAAGAGTTAGAAACGGAATCGTCAAAGAATTCAACACTCACCTCGCTATTAAGATATCCATCCTTTGACTGACAACAGTTCTTGCCTGTTCAGGTGTTTGTAACAAGTGTCTTAGAGCACGTAAGCCAGCAGCACGAATCTCCTTGGCTGGACTAACAAATGCAACCTTCAGGCTAGAAATGATTGAAATATCGATACAAACATCTGGCCCTCTACTGACTTCAACTCAAAATATATGACCAGAGCGTTATGGCTTCAAAAACACGCAGAAAAAAGCTCAGTAATAGGGGCCCATTAATTATGGGAATGTATTCCCATAATGAATATGAAATTCGTTAGGGTACATATACATGTTTTACTGCAATGAGGTTTATCTACAGATTATAGTAAACCTATTCAGGTATATTGTGAAATAGTCTTTCTAGTTTTGATGACAAAACTTCTGTACTTTATTCTGCAGGTTACAAATGGGGTCTCTGCCATGATGAATGCTCCTCATACTATTTCTTCTATTAATAACTATTCTTTACCAGTAATGTTCCTCTCAATTTGATCTCACACAAGGTCTCTGCATGCACCTTCCTTACCAATAACACATACACCCTTAGACCCATGCCAATATGGCAGTCCCTTCTAAATATCTTTTCATGCCTCATCCTCAATAAATATTGAGTAAACGTTCAATTCCACAAACCCAAAAATGTACTCCCCTCTACTAATGACTACCCCCCACATTCTAACTTTCCTTGGTCACTCTCCTCTCCTTCTAATTCACCCAAAGCATTCTACACTCTGTTCAAGTCACTTGAATACATTTTCCAACTTTCATCTACCTTGAAAAATCTACTCTTCCAATATTACCAGAAGCCTGTTCTCTTCATTTAAACTCATATTACAAATACACTGATCTCACTCTAGCTCAGCTCCATGCCAGCATTTTAGATCCCTTTTAATGCCCTCAGAGCATTCCTTTTTCTCTAAAACTCAAACTGAACTCTTTTCTCCCTTCAACTCCCCTGAGCACATTACTCTCAATGAGATTACCCTTGATGCTTTCTTATCACTCCAACTTACCCCAAACATTCTCTCTAATACCTAGAGCTTATGACTAAACAACAGCACATGCTTAATTTAATAATTTCTTCAAATGATGTATTGTCTAAATCTGGTCTCCACAACTAGCAGTGCCCACATCACCTGTAGCAAATTTTACCATATAAAGTGGCATGCAAGAGTGCACTCAAAAAAGGCGAGAGAAAACAGTGAAAGAATTAGTACACTAACTTTTGGATAATACTAGCTGAGAGTGCTTTACTCAAGCTCAACATTTCTACACATAGTGGTGTCATCTTAAAACTGTAACAAAGGGGGCTGTGCTGCAGGACATAGGTGGATCACACCTTTAACCATGCCCATTTTTGCAAGCATGACAATAATGCGCTTGTCAAACCAGTGTATGTGAAAGAAATAAAAGCAGGAGATAGGAAGTACAAAGTACTGTTCTCCTTCTATTTATAGCAGTGTACCTTTCTTCTCCTTTGGCAAATGTGCAATAATGCACTTATCCAGTCTAAAAGATGCTAAATGAAGGGAACCCAGCCCTCAAACAAACCTCTCACAATTCTAACAAGGGGGCAGAGCTTCCCTGAGCCCTCATCCATGACACTTCAGACATAAGACACCACACTTGCATTATCCTTAGCAACTAAGATGAGGCACATGGGCAGGCAGGTATAGCTTGTAACTGTGCCTCTTCTTACTTGCTAACATTGCCAAAGTGGCACATAGCAAATTTTAGTAGAGGCCTGGTTTAAATCTGCCATCTTCAATTTTCAATACAAATAGACATAAGACGCTATACAGTGCATACCATGTAATAATTTCTTGTAAGGTTAATCCAAATTCTGTTTCTGGAGGAACACATCGAACTAGCTACAAGTTGAGGATGAATAAGATAAATAAAAATGCAATAAGTGACTGATACAATCTGCATAATACTCATAGTGCTAATTTTTCCATATAATCATTACAAGGGTGTCACTATTGGGGATACTTGGAGGGATTTGGGGCCCCAAAATTTCACTGACTTCATCCATTGGCACTGAAATTTGTAAAGATTTCTATGCACTGCTTGCACTTTCATGACCCTCTTCTCTTTCTAAGCCAATTTGAAGGGCATGGTACCCTAAAATGTTCTTGCATTGCTCAATGCCAGCACTTTGGCTATATTTGGATCATTATCATAACCATCATCATCACAATTGCCATAATCACTACAACCATCAACCATTATTCAAACAGTAATTCTTGCTATAATCAAAACCACTATGCCAGTCACTCCCAAGCTTTTCTACTCCTGCACCCCAAATAAGTGTAGCCCTTCCCTTGCACCCAATAAAATACATAATTTGTTAAAGGCTGCAGGAGAGCAGTAACTTTATCAACTTATTCATTATGGCAGATGTTTCTTGCAACCCTTGGAATGCAGTCTTTCACAATAGTGAAACGCTGCAGTGTGATATAGTCATTGTATTTTCTTAACTTCTACTTGAATAATCTTGCTAAGATGGAATACTCTGTCTTTGTTAATCTTACAGGCTAAATCTATATTCTATCTTTAACATTGCAAAAGTAAGAATGAGGGAAATCAACTTTTGCAAACAAAAAACATAACTGTGTAGCTTGAGTCTTCAGGCACACAACCAGGAATTTTTGAGGGCAGGGGTTCAATCCACAAAGAAGGACACACTAAAACATTTTAAAGAAGATACAACCTTTGAATACTATTTTGCAGACTTATAAGTGGAGGAAATACCATGGGAGATTTACTGATCTGATTGATTTCAAGGTCAGTGACTCTTATTCCTATTTCTTATCACAAAAGAGAAAAGAAAGTGGGCCAGGGGCAAAACCCCCAGAAAATTTGTGGGATCATGCATTTTGCATGCTAAGGAAATGCCAGTTTTCACTAGAGAGGGCACTTTTGCTGAAAAGGCCAGGTGTCTAGACCCCCAGGACCTCTCCCTTAGCTGCACACCAGATTTTGGTCTTTGAGCTTAACTATATTAGAAAGTCTTCTTATACAAAAATGTGTAGCTGTTAGAGGCCAGTGCTTTATAAAACTGTGCATAATATTACAATCAAAGTTTCTTCATAATATATGCTACTCAGTTGTGAACTCCACAATGCCACTATGACTACTGAATAAATCCAAAAAGAAAGCTACATTTTTACTATTTCAAGTACAACAATCTCTTATACCAAACCACAAAATAATTTGAAAACCTGTGCAAAGTTGTTAAGATAACCCATTCTTTTCCCAGTTGGCATTTGCTCTTTTCTTGTAATTTCAGTCAGAAGGTCCTTCATATTATCTGCAGGATCTAGAATCAATTGAATGATAAACTAGACAATTGATACTTTATACCATAAAATATAACTTGAAACTGACAAATACTACTTTCTCTACTCAAAAACATGTTGATTCTCCTAAAAGCAGTCTTTTCCAAATTGGTAACTAAGGTTAAGCTTGGGTTCATCAAATTACTGAAATTTCTACAAACTATTGTATATGATATCCTCAGTAGGTAGGAGATCTTAAATAAAATATGAAATTCAAACCTTTATGAAGGTCAAGTGGTGGAGCTTCTTCTTGTTGCTCTAACCTTGCTGCTGAAAGACATTAAGGAATCACAATTACATTATATTTTGGTACATTTTTCTAAGCCAGAAAGATGGAGGCCAGAGCATACAATGGCTGAGCAGAAAATCACTGCTTTCAGACTGACACAAGGTGGGCATGTGCCTAGACACTTTCCATTGTGGGGTTGTGTTGATCACTTGACCGACGGCAATGACAAGCAAAAGATCATGGAAAACAGCATGATCAATGGGGTGTTAAATCTCCTGCAGCATGACCACATTTCTTATAATTCCATACATGTTGGGGGGCCTGATGCCCCCAGTAAACACACCACTGACCCCAAGTAGTGACTGAATGCTTACTTGCTGTCCAACAAATGGTAATTGGTGATCTTGTGGCAACCCAAGGGGGCAAAGCTTATGAGAAAAGAGCTGGTAATTGAATTATACATGAAAATGCCACAAGATGTGATACCTTTTTTCACCAGTAAAATAGCATACATAGTACTTTACTTTAAATCATTTGCCATAAACTATGTATTGTTCTTAGTTAATACTTTCTAACACATTCTTACAATTGTAAGTACAAAGGGGTCTCAAAGCATGAAGGGGTCTCAAACTTGCAGCCCATAAAGCAGTATTTTGCAGACACTAATGTGATTTTAAAGTATAATACTAGTGTAGCCAACAGTGGGAGTGGACCTAACCGTCACTAATCCAGCTCTTATTTGGGCCAGCTTAGTTCAGGCCCTGCCCCTAGCAGCCCAGATAAATTGAGTTTGAGATTCTTGATCTACATAAACAGGTGTAGATGTTCGTAAATATGACATATAATCATTGAACAACATGAAACCATGTAAAGTGAAATATTCAAAACATGCAAAGCATATCTGCAGCAGTAGACAAGGAATACTTCAGATCCAGTGTTTTACAAAGACAATTGAATTATCTTATTTCCCCCAAATGACACCTTCCATGGCAGAGACTGAATAAATCTTAAGACAATTATCCAATATTGAATCACATTAGCTCTATTTATCCAAAGAGGTCACTGTTCATCAAAGGAAGGCACTCCCTTTAACAGATGGCCTTTCACCATTAACAATAATTGTCTGTGAAGTGAATTACCCTATATTTATGATCTAACTTGTTTAAGAGGCACCTGACAGTCCACTAATTACCCTCGCCTATTGATATAAACTTGAGAATACAGGTTTATTGATCGGCATATAATACTTTCTCCAAAACTCCCATTTCTAGAGATATGATTTTAAACATTTAAGAGAATATTGCAGCACAAATCATTATTTCTTCAGTAGTATAGAACAATAATGACATAGCCTGTTCCCGAAAGGAAATCTGGATATTTTTGAAAGCATTGATTTTATCCCGGATACCTTGAAACCATCACTGTCAAAATATGGTGAGAAGCGATTGAGCACAGAGCGCTGCATTCGCATAAACAAAGATGCAGAACCGTGCAAAAACAAACAAAGCTGGTACTTTCTGCAAGACTGACGAAAAAATTCTCAATTGATTTGACTAAGAAGGATTTCCGTATTTAAATTACTTCATAACTTTCATAGTGAAGTTTTCATTTTCAAGTGCAGTTCTTGTATGACAAAAAAACTTCCCACAAAACTCTTTCAAGATTTCTGTACTAAATTGGCAACAATATGACAGTGTATTGATAAAGCTTTCTGGTATTATTACAGCAAAGTATATGAACCTGCAGATATCACAATTAGGGAAATCGGCTATTTGCCAACAATGAAATCAGCTGCTTTCTATACAACAACAATACTACTGCTGAAAATAACCCCGTGCAAATGACTGTGCTGGTCTAAAATCGTCCACAAGATTTTCTCGTATAAACCATACCTGCTTCTATTTCGATCATAATAAATATATTTGCTCTGCTTAACCCAAACATTAAAGTTATAATTTGCAGTGTTATGAAATGTAACAAATCAAAAAGAAAACATTACCTGATCCTATGAAGCTTCTTCGCTTGAACTTTTTCATTTTCCTATAGCTTAATAGGACTTACAAGATGAGATCAGTATTTCCTTTCTTACGTCCAGAACACAGAATTTGAAATTCATATGAACTGGCCTTTCGACACTGCCAGGAGAAGCCAATTTCACCTTCATTTACTGTCAAAGCACAAAGAAATGACGGATATCTAAATTGCAAGAGATATCAACTTCATAAAAGATCTATTTGAGAGGCAATTTTTTCCACAATGACTGAGATGAGAGCTACGTTCAGCGACTTCATCCTGCTCCCAAATCACCCTACAACGGCGCCATTTGCAAGGAGACTCACTTTCAATATGTTAACATTCCACCGCATAAGACCCATATATGTAAATGCCATTGAAGTACAACATTTTATGACATCCACCCTTATTTTTTTTGCTTTCTATTTTGTTTACATTACAACAGCTATTCAATCTCAATAGAAAAACAAATATTTGAATAACGGTTTTGAATTGGATCAATGAAACCACTCTCTAGGCGATCACTTTCTCGCGCACTTCAATCAACAAACAAAATGGTCGAATGATGTTTAAATTACTATTGTATTTTTGGACAAGTCAAGCCACTAGTCCCATCCCGTACGCTAGTGTGATTTTTATTGACCTCAGTTGATAGAAATCACACCCCAACGCAAATTTAAGGAAAGAGAGAAAATGGATTTAATACTTCTATGTGAGTATGGCGAGGTCTGCAAAATTCTGAGGTCGCATTAGAATGTACAAATATACGGCTAGTTCTGCAGGTTCTGCAGGTAGCAAAGCAGCAAATAGCGAATGTACTATTGTAAAGGTGAACAAAATGTAAGTTTTCTATTTTAAAAGAGAGTTTTTTTCGACCCAGTAGTGAGCCTTTCTTAACTTTTTCACAATTCCAGTATCAAAACTCTCCAAAGACTTTCTTTGCAAATTTTTTTAGCTGCAATGTATTGCCCATGAGTATTGGATACATGTGAAAGGATCAATCTACACATGAAATCATGGCCTCTTTTAAGGAACCGTAACTAGGGGGCAAGTATCAGAAGGGGACCATCATTGTACCATGGGGTATACCTATCTTCAAAAATCCTTCAAAAAGCCAAATATTTCAGAGATACAACATAATAGAAGGTACAGTCTGTGACATTTTCCTCTACATACTTGTCAGAATGCAAATTGCATAACTAATAAGTTAAGGACATTAGTCACACAGATAAGAGAAGACATGAAGCCCGTGAGCGGAGCGAGAGAAAAATTTTTTGAGGTCACGCCCTCTGAACCTTGGAAAATGCCTTTTTGGAATGTAGGACAAACATTACATTCATCATTAATCTCTCGTATGAGAAGAAACAAGTGCCCTTATTGGAATCTTTGTTAGATTGGGGGGTACAGTACATTAAACTCTATCTCAGCTATCCATGTCTGTTTCAATTTGACTAGATGCTTCCTCATCGTTAGGATATTTGCCAAAAATACAGTAGCGTCATTGCCAGATTTGGAATCCATGCTTGTAAATGAAATCCTTATCGAGAAATTTGATAGATTTGCTTGTGCATTTATAGAGATTCCCCTGTTTTATACAATAAATCAAATATAAAAGGAAGTTTGTCATATCCATTGTGTCACATAAGAGATCGATAAATGGACCGAGAGCTCTCTTTCGATAAGCATTTTACGTGGTGAACTTGCTGGAGATTGCTGCTCGGTGGTACTTCTGCTGCAAGTTCGCCTTTATATTACCAAGGACAGCTTTTGCCAAGCTATCATTGGTTAAAATTTAACTCTCTTTGCGACATTTTGCTGCATCATTTTCCGTTCACTTTCACGCATCTCCTTTTCGGCATAAAAAGCAGAACAAGGAAGGCGAATCCGATAAGCAACATGTATTGCCTTCCCCGGACTTTGCTACAGGCTTCGAGCCTATACCAAAAGTTATATATAATATAATATTATAAAGCATAAATATTGTATTTGGGATTATATCTTCCTCTCGCTCCTGGAAAACGTGAAAGCGGCCAACGCACGAAAGAGAAAAAGGACCATATACTCGGAGGAACGTTGCTTTTTTACTGCAACTGGGGTGCAAGTGTAGCATGTACGGGTCCTCAGAATGTCTACTCATAGAAACACACATCTTTTCTTCGTTGAATCCCACTGTCTCTTTTTCAAATCACATCTAACTAAATACACGAGTTCATTTGCATACGTCAACACATTTTACTACATTAAACAGACCTGATATTTAATCACCTTAAGGAGGGAAGGCCTACATTACACAAGCAAAGGAACTGGGTTGGCAATTGCTCCCCTAGCTTGTATGTTAAAAGAGGTGCTTCACGTAATGAAGATAAATCTTAATAAATAGCAGAAATTAAACTGCTAGAGGACAACCAAC
>WIPJ01001868.1:129003-144535 GCA_018155075.1 Cassiopea andromeda
TATATCAACTAATAAACTTTCTTAGGTCTCTAAAAAATCCAGTGCTGAACTTTCTTAACTTTCATAAACAAAAGAAGGTGTGTTTTATTCGCAGCATTAGCAAAAAGTTGATGGAAAAACCAGGACCATAAAGTAGTCACAACTGTAACGTGCAAGAAGCTCTCAGGGGACTTGCAAGTGACTGGTTCTGAGCTCGTTTTATAGTCTTTTGTTTTCTTTGTTTATCATGCACACTTTAGGGATTATTTTGGTTGGGTAACTTAGTTGAGCTAGGAGTTGGCTAGGAGCTACGACAAGGATAGAGATAGTCAAGACGGATAGATCAGTTATTAATTTCTCGTTATGATTACTATACTTGTCTAGAGGCGAATTTTATAGTTATTTGTTGCTGGGCATTTTGGGCACGTTCATACTTCATGCATATTACAGACATCTAGACTGTATGTATTCTTTGTTTATCCTAGTATTTATTCCTTCGTTTTACCCATGACTATGAACAACTTTTATTGCGTTAAGAGATAGTTCTTCTTTCAATGCATGTTCAATTTGTTTTGTTTTAGAAAACCATATCTTAGGCTCATATAATCGCAGTGTTATTTGCTTACTGTGTTTTCTGCGGCGACTGGGAAATTGGTAGTGCGTTTGAGTCTTGCTTGCATGTAACATTTTGTGTTACAACAACGAGCTTGCTATAAATCGCTGGGAATGAATGCACCATTGCTATCGAACCCATTACATACTTTCCTGTTTACATAAGCCTGGTTCACATATAGCTGTAATAGCCGGGGACTGCTATAGGTACATGTGCCACAAGTTGCCTAAGGCGATGTGTTCACAAATACATTCTTTTTCCGGTAACCATGCCGGTAGCCAAGCACTCATTGCTCATTACGGAATCTTCATTGTTGTTGTTGCTTTCAGTTGTTTCTGGCGGGAAGCAAAAGCACTACAGAAATATGGCGTCAACTCTAACAGGCAACTTTTGTTAACAATTCGCTGTAGATTAATTTTGACCTACTACATATTTGTAAAATTAACCTCATAAAAGTTGAAACGAAGAAAAATATGTAGGTTCTCAAAATATTTCAGCAAAGCATACGACATGATTGTCTATCGTAACTTACAAGGTAGTACTGGATACAATTCATCAATGTTTCGTATTGACATGGCTTTTTATTTCTTCTTGCCTGGCAGCTGCTACAGCCATCTTACTTTTTAGGAGCACACGAAAGATGAGATGAGACCATTAAATTGTTAAGTATTTATTGGCCAACCATTGTCACATGACGGTTTGCATATAATAGATGCCGCAGGCAATCACAGGCACGATGCTTACATTAGATTTTTGCCTTGCTGGTGGTACCGTAATAGAGGTGCCGGCGGTTTCTTCACGGTACCGCAGGCTGCCGCCGGCAGCCGGGGATAAAGTGTTCACAGAAGGAATAAAATGCCTGCGGCATACCATAGTAGCAGTGCCGGCGGCAGTCGCCGGCATGTTAAGGCTATGTGTGAACCAGGCTTAACACCTTAAAACTAATATCACTTCTTTACGCCCAATGAGCGAAGTAGTATAGTGGTTAGAGCGTATGCCTCCCTTGCGGAAGGTCTGCGGTTCGAGTCCGACTCGATGCCCTGACTGGATGCTCGCTCACTGTTCACCCAGCTGGCAACACTGGGGAGATAAAGGCGGCGAGGAAAGGAACTGGCCACCCTACCTCACATGTCGATGGCTCATGATAAGCGTCCTCTCTGACAGACACTCCCCTACGTACGAAAACATACGGGACTACCTTTACTTACAGCTGCGTCAGGTACACTGTAGCTGGAGGGGGCCTGAAGCCCATCCACTTTTTGCTAGTTCATGACGTCACACAAAAGATAGCCTATCCTGTCTAAGATAAAATATATTCTGGTATTCAAAAGGGCATTTTCTTGCAATCTAAGGGTATACTTATAAAAATTATAAAGAGATCCGCCCCTGACTTCCACTTCCATGTCCAATAAGAGCTTCCTACTCGTTCCCAGCCCCCCGCACTCAAGAATATACTCGACGTTCCTGTGCGTTTATAATTTTTATAAGTCAATAAGTCTTTCTTTTTAACGTAATGATGCTAGAAGTATTCTTTCGAGTTTTCACACAACAATGAATAATGTATAATGGTTCATCAAGGTTTTCACCTCTTGCAAGAGTAGAACAAAAATTGTCGCTAAATAAACTCAGATTTAAGGCTTGTGATAGTCCTAGTCAAAGTAGAGCAGCCACGGCCTAGCGGTACTGCACCTGACTCAGACCAACGAGGATTCAAGGCCCATCGTAGGCCATGGGTGACGCCAGGAAGGGCATCCGGTCTTAAATGCTCGTGACAGAACTAAATTCCTCTTAAGGCACCCACCAAGCCTCAAGGAACTTGGGGGAAACGGAGGTGTAATCGAGTAAAAAAAATATTCCTGGTCAAAGCACAAGCATGTTAATTACGCATTACATTATAAACCACTTTCCCAGGGGATGAATACATGGATCACTTATAGAAGAAAATCAAGAAATCAAGAAATCAAGAAACGTGTAATTATAGTATTAATACTCCCACTACAATGCAGCTGCTAAACATACTGGCTACTTATTTCAAAGTTTTCTGGCAAATACGCTTGCCTTTCAATGCACGCCTGAGATGGCGCTAAACGCTTCAGACCCTTAAAAGCATTGGTAATTTGGAGAAAAAGATCTTTTCATCTTTACGTGAAATCATTGGAACACGTTTTTTAAAAGAAACAAATTCTCTGGCTTTAGCCTGGATGTTTCTTAACAACCCAGATTAGGCAATTGTGATGCAAGAAAATGGACGCTCAGGTTTTGAGGCATGTAATGAACCTTCATTCTATTTTCTTGCTAGTTTGATCAAGGCTCTACTAGAAAAACAGTTTTGCAAGTTATTATTTGAAGCTCAGCCTGCCTGTGTTTCTTAAATATTTCTTAATTTTTGACTAGTTTCAGCCTCATGTTTCTTATAAAAATGTTTCTTACAAAAAAGGTGTAACGTGAACAAACGTGCAATACGCAAAAAGGGTAGTGGAACGGGGGGCTAAGGGGCTATAGCCTTTCATTGGAACATACTTGTCCCTCGTCGATTGTATGAAGTTGATAATAAGTATAATTTTATTCAATGTAGGTGCTACATAGCTCTATTCTAGTCTCTCTAATAGAATGGGGGAAGCGATCGAAAGGGGTGTTCACATCGGCCAATTTTTAATAACATGGGGGTGTGAATAGAAAGGGGGTGTTCATTTCGGCTAGTTTTCAATGAAAAGAGGGTGGTAATAGAGGGGGTATGCATGTCCACAGCTTTTCAATAAAAAAGGAGTGCTAAGAGAAGGTGGTTCATGCTGGTAAATTGCTTTATTAAAAAGTAATTTAATTTTATGCGTGTTCTGATCATGATTGATTTGTAAAATTTAATAGAAGAGGGTGCTAATAAACAACAGGAAGGGGAAAGGAAAATTCTCCTGAAATCAATAGAAGGGAGTGTCTACTAGAGATACTAGAGCATGTGCATTAAAAATACACTACAGCTAATCCAAACCAACTATTAAAATTAAACAGCATACATACAGAAAGCTTACAGATAATGACTGGGACGTCGAAACAGCCCGTCCTCTGGTCTTGATGCCCTCGAATAAGTTCTTCAGAAGATAATAAGCTCTTGTCTGAGTTATAATAACATAACGTTAGTCCCACCATCGGCAGAGACGTAGCTAGGGGGGTGTAGCACCCCCACCTTCACTGATCTCGTAAGTGGCTGCATGAGATAGTCAAAAGAGTGTCGAAAATGTTATTTTTGTGCATTAATGCACCCGCTTAAAATAGGGACTCTTGCAAAAAAAACGCTCCTGTCGGTTAATTGCATTACACCCCCCTAGAAAAACAGGTCACGCGACGTCACTCACCATCGAAATAGTCAAGTCTCCTTATCCCTAGTCCTTGCAACAGAAGTCAGCATCACTAATTTCACTCATCCAGCAAAGCGTAGAATGTTCGCAATGCTTCTTTTCAAGATAAGTAATGAAACTTAGTGTATACCTTAACATAGCGAAATCGTTCGTTCATGCAAAAAGCCCAATACTGGACTTTGAAGCCCAAGAGTTTTGATATTGACTATGATTCAACACGCAGATGACTTGTCTATAAAAATAACAAACAGAACATTTTATCATTTTGATTCAAAATGTTGTGTATGCTGTGTTGCCTACTTTTCAACAAAAGTTCATTTTGCACTACTTACTAAGGCTTGTCATCATTTCAAGCGTACATGGAGCTTTGTTAATGTGCTTACACAAAAAAACGGAATTCAAAGATTTTTGCTCAAGAGGTTTGAGAAAATCTTGATACTGGAGTCATGTAATAGTCAAGACAGTTTCAGTACTACGCTTAATGCACTACAATACATAGCTTTTTATATAAGAAACCACTTTATAAGCAACCTAGTACTAGATATAACTGGGTGCCCGCTAAACGCGGGCAAACCCATCCTGGACACACCCGCAAATTAGCTTCGGAAAGACAAGACATGTCTCAACTTGCCTGTGCATACTGAGAAGATCATGGCTTGACAACAGCATATGTCACTGTGAAGGAGTACATGACACCCTGCCAAACATGGTGATTGATTGATGACATAACATGTCTCTGAAAGGAAGCATATGGCCCCCTGCTGTGCATGGTTGGAATGCAAAACAACATTGTCAACATAGAATTGGCAGACAAAAGTTGCAACCCAAAATTGTCAGCAAAATTTGCGAGAAATGATTGTGAAAAACTGATGTTGTTTTGCATTCCAACCATGCACAGCAGGCTACATGGCTCCACTTCTTCTTTTTTCCTTTATTGAACTGTGGCAAGTGGAAACATGTCTTGTCTTTCCAAGGCTAATTTGCGGGTGTGTCCAGGGTGGGATTGTCCGCATTTACCGGGAACCCAGTTGAAAAGCAAGTTTCTCATAATCTCCTACAACTAAAGTATATAACATATCCTGCTTAAAAGTAAAAATCATATAAAATTAATATCATGATTCCAAACTAAGAACACAATGGTGAAACTCAAAAATACCGTGCAAGTCAAGTGTTCACTTCATAGAAACTTCATATGTAAATAAATACTAATCACTGTATTAGATAATCCTTGCAAGCCACCCTTTGAGGAAACTTTTGGAACTACAAGGAAAGAGCTAAGAAGCTCCAGAAAAATAGACATTGAAATCGTTTCCTGGTTCAATGTAAAGCTGTACCAACACTATTTAGAATTTAACTCGCACTGACGAATTTTGTTTGTTATCGGACAAAAAAATGTGCTATATTCACCTTCTGCGCACACTTTCACAGCAAGTTACTTCGCTAAATTAAGAAACTTTTAACAGACTTCAGAACTAAAATATGGGAAAAATCAAGAAACTTTTAGCACTATGCCTGGAGCTGAGGTTCTGATAAAAAACGTCTATATCACGTATGAAACTTGATTTCTCTTCATTTGGGTTGCCTGGTTGTCGTATATATTGTCCTTCTTTTAAGCATTGTGGAAGCACAGCTACAGGAGTCTTAGGCATATATCTTACAGCAACGATAGTCTAGTTTCAACTGCGTATGATCCTTTTCGTTAAAATATCGAAAGTATGAAAGCGCATAGCCGCTTTTACACCAAATCTGTTGACGGTCCAGGAAGTTTATATCGTTGTCAGCATAATCAGTGGGAGCTGTTGAGCTTGAATAGCAACTGACCGAAGATGTCCAGGATGACTGAATTGTACAGCAATCTACTTTGTACCGGCCATTGCCATTGTTTGCATTTTCAAACTGAAACCCATACACATAGCCACTAGTTTGGCAATCAACTGGAAATCTGTCAATAAAGTGGGAATCGCCATTACCGTGATCATCCTCGTTTCCGTATGTTACTGAATTTGTACAAATTGTCTGCTTCAACTTGATGCATTGATATCTGTATCTAATTTGATCACCGAATGACTCCATCTTGAATCCACGCATGTAGCTGTTTGTACCACACAATGGATAGTGTCTATCTAAGAAGACAAGTTTGCCACCCTCTGTATCACTGTACGACGTTAATTGCTCTGTTGTACTGTCGAAATCTGAAATATAACAGTTAAATTACTTTTTTGACAGACTGCAAGTACATAAATCAAGCAGGCATTAGACTGGTTGAAAATTGCTGGAAATTACTGATAGCACGATAGACGCTCTTTTTTTATAAGAAAGTGGTTCATAAGGCCCCATTTACACTGCCACGGATCACTTGTTGATCCGTATCAGAAGTTATACGGATTGGCCTTCCGTCTACACTACTCATAGCAATCCATAGGGCAAGTAGAACAGTTCACCGTATCATTTTTGATCCTCTTCGGAACAGGATCAGTAGTAGTACAGACTACACTGCTACAGATCATTTTTCAATCCGAATCAATAGTGATCCGTATCAGTGCAAGCGGGACCTAAGAAAGTAGTACTCAGCTGCTCAAAAAGTTAAGAAAGATCATTACTAGACTTCTGAGACCCCGTTTACACTATACCATTTTCATACGAAAACGGTAGGGAAATGTTCCGTTTTGGTCTACTGTCTACACTGCACAGTTTTCCTATCCGGCATTAAATGAAAACGAAGACTATCGGATAAGGAAATACTATAGCATTTACACTATGCCGTTTTCGTAAGAACATGTTTTCCATACCGTTTTCGTATGTAAACGGTGCAGTGTAAACGGGATCTGGGACCTATGAAAGCTTAGAAGTGCACATGTGTTAAAACTTTGATTCATCTTTGTATAGAATATTATATATGATGTGTTGGCTGCCCTATAGCAGTTTAACTGCTGTTGTCAGCTAATGTTTAGCACGATTTCAAGGCATAGTGCTCTTCACTATTCAGCTCAAAACGTTTTGCTAAGAAAGTCTTAAGAAAGTATTAATACTGAAATTCTGATAATGTTATGAAAGTTTCACTACTAGGCCACAACATCATTCTTATAAAACAGGACGTGTATTGTATGCTAGCTTTTTTGAACGATTCAACTATGCAAAAACTGGGTAGTCGCTGCAGGGAAAATAAGTATGGAATGCTTACTTTATTGTTAGAGAGTAAATTGATTTCATTTACTTCCATATTTTTAAAGAAGGTAGCCCTTCAGCAATCGCTAGTTTTCAAGAGACCCTCCATTGACGATAAAATATAATGCAAAACACAATACTAAAAAAACTATTTTCGTTTTTGAACTTTGTTGACAAAAGAAACTATTTTCGTTTGCGAAATGATATATACGATATTTTCCTAATGCTGATTATTTTTTTGTACCTCTACAAAGTGTCATGGCCATGGAGCGTATGGAGGCACTTCCCCCTACTTTTGCGGAGATGGTGCTTGAGATTTCTTTAAAATCGATGAGAAAATAGTCGTGGGGAGGGGTAGTAGCAACTCTTCAGAAAAGTAGAGGACGTGACCAAAAATCGTTCATTTATGCTTCAACTTTTTAAGTTCTGGTCACGCCCCTGTCTTTATATAGCACTAATATAGTCTCCAATAAGTATAGTTACGTGCACGGATGGTGGCTTATTTGAGAGGGAACAATTCGAGGATTTACAATATAGGCAATGAACTTACTTGATTCACAGATGGTTGAAATGAAAAATGGCAAGCAAGTGCATGAATACTGGTTGACTCCATTATTGCATGTTCCTCCATTCTTACATGGGTTGCTAAGGCATTCATTTATATCTAGAACAAGAAAGATAACTATCATAAAACCCACATCTTTTCCACTCATTCGTAGCGAAGCTGTAGGCCACTAACATCAAAGATTCTCACAATAAAGACGCGTTTTTGATTTTCTATTCTTCCACAATATATATCTCATCAACTATCACAGTATTCACAGAAACCATTAGGATCGTTTTGTAAGTCGTGCCGTGCCATGCCGTGCCATGCCGTGCCATGCCGTGCCATGCCGTGCCATGCCGTGCCATGCCGTGCCATGCCGTGCCGAACTAAGTGAAATTTCGTTGGCGCAGCGCGGCACAACTCTCATAAAACCGATTCGTCACATGGTTCGACATGGTTCGATTGAGTCGATGCTGGCCTGGATCCAGAGCGACTTATAAAATCAACAGTCGTGCCGCGCTGCGCTTGGCAATTCTAGCGCGTGCGTATAGCCAACGAAAGCAAGTCGCTTTCAAGAGAATTTGAAAGGGTAGATGATAGAAATTTGAGTTTGCATGGTCTATCGCAAAGCGCTGCATTTGGAAAGGCTGGAAAGAGAGCATACAGTTTTGAAGGCAACTTTGATTGAGATGGAGATTTGAGTAGTGAGGATTTAAGCATTCTTTTCATACTGGATCTCTTTACTAGAAATGTCAGGCAGTACATTAAATTAATGCGTCTTGTTCTTACTGCAAATACTCTACTTAGTAGGAGTGCTTTCAAAACACTTGTTTCGTCTGCCATTGTTTTCTCAGACGAAGGACTAAATGGTTACGCGCATGTGTAGCTACAGTTCTACGCGGCCAATTTTTTTCTCTTATAAAACCAAGGTGAATCACAGTCTAGTTGCTGTTACTTTGGCGCGGCACGGCACGACTTGTAAAGCGGCCCTTAGGCCTATCGTATCACAAAAACCATGCTTAGATTCTCCTCCCCAGTCTACTTCAGCTCACTTTAGCTCCTTCATAACACTATCACACATACAACGTATGTTAGCTGCACCCTGTGCCATACATAGCCCGTTGCTACTGAACATGTATGTTAATTAACAGTATGAAAATAAGCATCAGAATTCAGATGTGTTCTTATTCTTTGTCGACCCTGCCTAACTGTTACAATAGCAATGTGAAGGTATATTTAGAATCAAACTATTCGCTTCATCACTTCGTATAAGTGTGTTTTCGTGTGCGTGCGTTTTTGTGTGCGTGCGTTTTTGTGTGCGTATGTCCTAGCAGCTTTGTACAACACACACTTTTTATTTCATAAGAGAAAAGTTCATAAGAATATCAAAATGCAGAATCGATGAAATTTTCAGAATAATCCAAGACTCAAGCTTCATCAACTTAGAATTTTTGTGCATTCGAGCTATAATGGTGGTGTTTTTAGATTAAATTTTGCATAATAAATGCTATATTTTTCATTCTGTTCCTCTTTTCAATTGTTTTATGATGAAGTAAGACATCAACAAAGATTTGAATAAACTCCTTTGATTTTCGGACCAAGTAATACGTTTGACACCTAAAGGTCCGTCTTCACGATAGAACATCTTCACATCAATATCATCAATCTTGTATTTGACGATTTTCAAGGTGCACAAAACACTATCAAGCGCCATCAAACACCCTCAAACATTTCCATTGCGAGCACCTACCAACATGCTGCGCAAGCGCTGGTTCAGCTAACTTGATTGGTTAATAAATAGAGCATCCTCAAACATCATCAGATTTTTGCTGTATGTGCTGAATTCTCGAATATCACCCAACATGTCTGACAATGTTCAAGATTGCATGATGAAGTAGTCTACATGATCAAACATTTATAGTTGAATATTATCAAACTCATGTTCTATGACATTTGGCGATGTTTTGTATGATGATGTTTTACCATGTAGACGGGCCTTAATTAAGAATTACTAAATAATAACCTTAAACACAAAAACAAGAAAAATTTTATGAATATTGAGTCTCAGCCAGAAGGTAGCTATTCTTATAATATGAAAAACATGTATATGTGGTATGCTGAACTATTTCGAGTCACTTAGAATTCATTCTTCTTCTGCCAAGCCGATGCAGCAGCCTCTTCAAGGCTCCTTGAGCAAGTAGTTAACTTATAGGTACCTGGTAACATCAACTCACCAACACATTCATAGCCTATCTCTGTTGAGCAATCACTTTTGCACTCGCTGCCAGCATCGCACGTGACTAAGCGGCATCTTGGAGAAACCTTGAAAGTAAAACACCATATACACTGTAAAGCACAAAGTGTTGTGAAGGGCCGCAGAGGAGGACTAAAAGGGGCACTGGGCTCTTGTTACGGGGATTTCCGTTGCGCCTTCTCAGCATACTCTTCGTATTCAGTATGCATGCGTTGCATCTTATTCAGAAGTTGTTGCTGTGATTCCAGAGTTAAGTGTAATGTTGAAATTTACCTAAGCGTTGATTCAGGGTTGAATATAGTATAATTCCGCTGTAAATAGCTTACATTTTGATTAAAGATAATTACATCCAAAATTCGCATGAAGTCGTTTCTGATCTTAAGCTCGCCCAGTTTACAACACAAAGTAAAATGATATGTTTGTGTGTCGTGGTAGGTCTTAAGCTACCTGCATGCTTCATACCGTTTTGCAGTTGTGACAAAACAAAGACAAACTATATGCTCCTGTTTTTAGGCACTAGAAAGCAAATGTTGCCATTAGAGCCGCTAGTTTTATTGTCACTTATGTTTTTAGCTTGCTTTCTATCAAGGTAGCATCGGGGGAGGACTAGGAGACTAATGCTTCCCGTCGGAACATGCTGGCCGCCCTTCGTATGTGAAAAACTATTTTTCGGCAATATTTTTCAATTATAGTACCCTGAAAAAACTTTATCTTAGCACCATCATCGGAAGAGTCAGCCCCGCTTCGGAAGATTCTTGGCGCCACTCATGGTTTCTATACTGCCTCATGATGCAATAACTTGCCGTAAAGTTTCGGGAGAACGACGCAAGTTACGTTACGAATTGAAAATGGTATCCACCCTCTCCACATCTCTGCAGCACGTTGCTTCATTCGCCAGCACCTGGACAAGCCGATTCCGTATAGATCAAAATAGTTAAGGCATGCCGGCGCCAAAAGTAGTAACGGGTTTTTTGTCAACTTTCGACACCTAATGACTATATGGAAACCAGATTTTAAGATACACAGAACCTATATGAAGAGAGGGGGTAATGGAAAACCCTGACAGGACAACACTCTGAAGCTAGTTCTTCTTCACATCCATGAGATTGAACACTTGAAGACGACAAGAAGACACAAGTTTATGAATAGTTGTTTTCAATGTGTATCCAGTGAAAGGAGCTGTGTAACAGATGAAAATTTATGTAATCGAACTGGAAATTTAAAAAATTCTATTTTTACTTGAGCAACAAATTTACCTGCGCAATTGGTTCATAATGCACCCATCCAGTAGCTGAAGCGAAGGAGGTCCCAGAGGTAGCTTGCACAGCGCTTAATAACTGACAATTTTTAATAGCACTTGATGCATGTTTTTTGTAATTGAAAGACAAACACTGATGATTATGTATGCAGTATTTGGAACACCAAGAAAGGCCATCAACAACAATCTCCAAAACCACGATTGACGATGTACCGATCAACATTTTGTCTTTCTGTGTGAACTTGAAAGTAGCATCATTCCTGCAGGCTGAACGATATATCTCTGCCCTACACATGGATTCGCCGACTAAGGCAACAGCGAGAATGTAAGCCAGCAAAGCTGTTTGACCAAATGCAGCAGTTATATGCATCGTGTGAAGATCGAAGTTTAATGCTAGCCTTGTACCGTTCTTCTTGAACCGACTGTTTATGATATCAAACATGCAAACATCCCTGATTTATCCCCGGGGGTGCGTGATATTACGGTTACCAAACCTGGTTTCATGTTGGTCTTGCAGTAGTTATTCTTACAGTGTAAACTAATATTGTATGATTGGGTTACTACAGAGTATGAAAACCATTAAATGCAGTAACAAACTGTAACTATAATATAGACCAAGCATAGTTATCATGATGGCATTTCTATTAAATATCTCATAATTTTCGATCAAAATTGAAGTATGTTCTGCTTAGAGAGCTCATCTTGCTTACGGCTTTCTTTCCTTTTAGTTGAATATCAAATTTAAAGCAATGCAATCTGATTGTTTACCATCGAACAAGCAATGCCGGCCATTCACAAATAAGTACAGCAAAAAATTGTCCTCTGTAGCAGGATTATATATAGCACTAGAATCATTTTATTTATGTGTCAAATCTTGATTGGCTAACAAAGGAATCACCATCGAAGGATTGCTGCCAATACTATTGCGAGAATTTGTCCAAGAAGTGTGTTTTGGAGGTAAATAGGGAACTTTCTTTGCGAAATGAACTGATAACACACATTTTCGAATAATTGAAAAATATTTTGCAAGCATGCTCAGAAGGCTTCAATTCACATTTCCAGTAGGAGCAATTGTTATATCTTGCGCAGATCGAAAGTTATCGACATTAAGAGCCACCTATCTTTTCTTTCTTAGTCAATCAATATTTGACGCCTATGCTGAAAGGCATAGACTCTGGGATTGCCACATCTCAAGAAACATTTTTAATGGAAAAGAACAAACCCCCGTAATTGGATAGTTCAAGGTTTGAAGCAATGCATTTACAAATATACAATGAACATTATTTACTGTATTAAATGATAGCCAAAAGCCACAAAACCTTGGACCAGTGCGTCCACCTGTTTAAAGCATTGTCATATACAGAGTCAATTGCAGACCAATAAAGTCTTAGCGACTACATAAATCAAATACGATCTGTAAATGGGCTAAATAGTATTGCATATTGCATAACTACTTTAACCTCAGTTATAGTTTCGCTTTTGTACTAATTCACTATGTTCATGCATCTACGACTATGTTTCAACTCGCCTCGTTCAGAGGATTATGCAATAATCAATGATCAATTCATCTAAAGTTAGCTCAAAACGTGCAGCTACGAACATTTAATCGAAAACTATCTTCTAAATAAAACTGCAAACAACGACAAAATAAACTACAGCTTAGTCTAGTCTTTAGAATCATCCTATAATTACAGCGTCAGCATTTGTAGAGTGGCATAACCAGGGTCACATATTTGGGGGGCATAGTGGGATGGGGAAGAATTAAAAGACGACACAGGATGGCCCCCTTTTCCTTCCTGACAACACAGGCTGGCTAAAGATTAAAGATACAAAGGCAATTACGTGTGCAAACAAAGGCCAGTCTGTGCTAAAAGCCCTCCCTAATAAATGTTGAAAGCATCCTTTTAGTCGACTTGTTTTTTACTTGACTTACCCTGGCATTGAAGCAAAGGCTACTAATTGAAACTTATGAGTAAGCTTTACATGGAATACACTTTGAAACCCTGTAACCATTCTGCTGGGGAAGTTGGCGATTGAATCATTCATTTGGTATACAGATTGTATACCAGCTTGTGTTGATTGGGAAGCATCCGGGACGAAGCTAAAGGAAATGGTTAGTGGGATGCACAATCCTAATTTGCCAACAATAGATTTCCCTCGAGTACAATTTTGAGTTTTATCAGCAATACAACGTTGGTTAGTACTAATGATGTGCTGCATATTTGCAGGCAAGCTAACTGTTGGAGGTGTGGCACCCTTCCACATCCCCTATAGCTACGCCCTGGGAAGCATCTTTGTATTTTGTAGAGTTGTAGAAAAGCTTCTCAGCAGCATGGAATTAAAACTGTCGTGTATAATTTGCTCTGATCAGGTAAATTTACAGTTTCCAGCCTCCCCCCCTAACGAGAAGTGCTTCGCAACGTCCCTGTTCATACAATTGACTGTAAGTTAAAACAAAATAAAAACGCTTATCTTTTAGGGAGTTTAAGCTAATTCCATCGCACATCAATTGTTTTGTTTGATGGATTTTAAATAGGCTCAGGGATGACAGCTCTACTATACTTGTTGGAATAGTATTCCAGGCTCTAATGACAGCGTGGTGAATTCTTCTTTTGGCAAATTCAAGCTTCATTTTTGAATATGCAGATCTTTAGAATTTCTAATATTTTAAGTAGATCAGGATGATCTAAGTTGGAGCATATTCCATATGCTTTTAAGGCATAGCTTGTTGAAAATCATATAAACAAAACTGATTGATCAAAGTAAATTAGTTTCTCAAAATTTAACCGTTTTTAATTATTGATATGAAATAGCATTGTCCATTTCCTTCATGCAGGAGAGAGAAAAAACTGGTAATGCCTTTTCATGAAAATCAAAGAAAGACAACGTTCATTGGAGCAATGTATCTGAAAAATATTTTCTTCAATAATGGGAATGATCTGAGTCACTAAGAAGGAGCTTGGGGGAATTTCCTCCAGGGTCTTAAGATCTAATGATCTGCATATGCTCCAAAGCCCTAACGCATTGGGGATCTTATAAAAGTCAACAACAATATTTGGGGCTACAAAGTCAATAGATTCCCAAGGCATGATCCCTCAGTAGGACAGTATTGTCTTATTTGAGATATATTAATGAGTTTATTTGTTGTAGTAGCATACATTTATGCTGACAGGATATTTCATGGGTAAAGAGTTTTAAATGAAATGAAATAAAAAATAAAATTTTCTAGGACCACCTATTTTCCTGCATGTTTTCCTGGCAGGGGGACCTTGTACTTCCCTTTTCCGAGGGCCTCCTAAATCTCTCAGGAATCCTGTAAATCATGTAAAATGTATCAAGTATGAATTTTGCTTTTTCCTGATTTAGATTGCCCGCGTTTGTGTATGTTGTCCTAAACATAGCGCAAGCACAACTGTAGGAAGTCTTATGCATATATCTTACAGCAACGATAGTCTAGTTTCAACTTCGTATGAGTATTTACGTTATAATATCGAAAGTATGAAAGTGCGTAACCACTATTGCACCAAACCTCTTGACGGTCCAGGAAGTTTATATCGTTGTTAACATAATCAGTGGGAGTTGTTGAGCCTGAATAGCAACTGACCGAAGATGTCCAGGATGACTGAATTGTACAACAATCTACTTTGTACCGGCCATTGCCATTGTTTGCATTTTCAAACTGAAAACCATACACATAGCCATTAGTTTGGCAATCAACTGGGAATCTGTCAATAAAGTGGGAATTGCCATTACCATGATCATCATAGGCTCCGTATTTTACCGAATTTGTACATATTGACTGCTTCAACTTGGTGCATATATATCTGTATCTAATTTGATCACCGGATGACTCCATCTTGAATCCACGCATGTAGCTGTTTGTACCACACAATGGATAGTGTCTATCTAAGAAGACAAGTTTGCCACCCTCTGTATCACTATATGACGTTAAGTGCTCTGTTGTACTGTCGAAATCTGAAATATAACAGTTAAATTACTTTTTTGACAGCCTTCAGGATGAAAAGATTGCTGGAAATTTTTGACAGCATGGTATAGTGCAGTGTTTCCCAAACTATGGGGAATATCCCTTGGGGGAAATGTAACTTTTTCAAGGGGGGATTAGAAGCTCCATCATCGTTCACAAAGAATAATGAAGAAAGTATCATTATATTGGATATGTTATATTATAGTATATTATATTATATTATATTATATTATATTATATTTTATTATATTATATTATATTATATTATGTTATATTATATTATATTATATTATATTATATTATATTATATTATATTATATTATATTATATTATATTATATTATATTATATTATATTATATTATATTATTTTATATTAT
>WIPJ01001868.1:150326-161960 GCA_018155075.1 Cassiopea andromeda
ATATTTATATTTAATATATGTACATGTCTTTGAACACGAGCCATTGATACCTTAAATGCAAATCAAGTAATTATTGGGAATGGATACTTTATATATAAAAACCAGTTTACCTGATTCGCAGTTAGTTCCTGTATAGCCTGCTGTGCATGTGCAAGAGTAGGAGTTGAGATGGTTGCTGCAAGTGGCTCCATTTACACACGGGTTGCTCGCACATTCGTTTATGTCTGTTGACAAGAATATTCTCAGAAGAAAGCAGCGATAGAACAATATTCATAGTTGATGAATGAATTGAATATTTTCATCAAAGTAAATTTTCAAACTATCAAATCGAGATTCTAGCTGTCCGTTTAAAAATTCAACTTTATTTGTCATCAATGATTCTTTCAACTTGACATTGATGTTTTTTCAATGCATGTCTCTTTTATATATGGAAGCATTTTATAAGAAATTGAGGCTCAAATGGCCAAAATCTCAAGAAAGTCTTAACAAATCACAAGGCTCAATTTCAAAAATTAAGTGTTTTTGTTGGCCAAAAATTGATATTACGTTATTATTACATTCAAAATGTTAAAGATAGAATTCAAACTCAAATATAGCAGATTAACAAAGAAATGGTAGCCCGTTTTAATCTGTTCATTTCAGTTAGAATTTCAGGTTCAATTTCAGGAGAAGTTAAGAAAATTGAGGCTCAGGCAAAAAAGAGGTTTTTGTATGAAATTCGTAAGCATAAATTGTTGCTAGCTTCAATGCAAATAAAGCACCAATTTCGAATGGCTTCTATTGCCTATAAAAATTTTATTTACCTGATTCACAGTTAGTTCCTGTATAGCCTCCTGCGCACGTGCAAGAATAGGAGTTGACTAAATTGTTGCAAGTTGCTCCATTCAAACATGGATTGCTCACACATTCGTTTATATCTGTTGACAAAATTGTATTTAGAAGAAGAAAATGAGAAAGCAATATTGATTGTTGATAATTTGAATACTGAAAGTTATAGTGCTTTTTCAATTGTGATCCTAATTAGATTTCACAAATCTCTGAGGAAATAAGGAATTACTTATAGAGTTCATTAGCGATGACGTCATAAAATATATCTATTTTTCTAATATTTTGACAAGATGGAGTGAATGCGCGCCTCAAAATAGGCATGTGTTGGCAATTCTAGGTGAATATTATCAAAATGGACTGAAATATAACCATTTGAAGAAAAAAGACTTGCCTTACATTCCTCTGCATTTGTCTCCTGGTTGTAAACGTTTAGAACCAGATTCAAAATACAGTGATTTGATAGGAACTGTGTTAGCATTCAATTACCTATATTTCGGTCAATATTTTTTCAGATCAAGGAAAAAATGTGTCAGTATTTTAAACTGTTTTTTCAGAATTTGAAGCCAAAACCAAAGGACTCTAAGAAATCATTTTGTGATGCCTATAAACTCTGTTATTTATAGCGGGCTTCGTACCAAAGAGAAATAAGTTCTTGCCTAAAATGTTATCTCATCCAATCTTATCCAACCATTTACATAGTACATCATCTGCATAATTAAGGGATCGGTGGTTAATATATCATGGGAGGGGATGGATGGCATCTGAGGAGGTGGGACCAAGATCTTGCCTACTCAGAGGGAGGGGGTGAAAAATAAAAGAAAATCAGGGAATGGGCATAAAGGTTCTTCTGTAATGTTAGAAGGGGATAAAAATCTATACATAAATCTGAGAGGGGAACAAAAACTCCATCAAATATAGGATAATGTATTCTACCTCCTCCACACAAGCAACTAAAGACCCGTCCCTAATTGATTCAATGGGTATTCAGTCATTTATATAGCAAAGTTTTTGTATGATGAATTATTTGCATAATCATATATCGTGTGCACAATAAATCATTTGCATAATAAATCATTTGCATAATAAATCATTTGCATAATAAATAATGTGCATAATAAATGCCCTTGCATAATAAATCATTTGCATAATAAATAATGTGCATAATAAATACCCTTGCATAATTAATCATTTGCATAATAAATGCTTTTGCAAATACAAATGCATTTACATTGAAGTACCACGGTAACAAAGACTGGTATATTTTCTTTTGATTTTCAAGCGAAATTATATTTTTGTCGCCCAAGATGTTAAGGACAAATGTAGTCTCAAGATGTAGACTTTTAAGAGTAATAATAAGAATCAGCTAAATTTTGCACTCTTCTGAAACAGGCATGCTGCATAATCGGATCTGCATATGAGCTGGAGCATTTAAGTGCGCTTAAGATATGTAGCAGACTCGCGCTGCTGATCACGCGCAAAGGCTCGTTTCCGCGCGCTGTTTTGCGTATAAAATTTTGTCAAGTAATGGAAGACATTGATAAAAGCTGGAAGATGTTTAAAGAGGGCTTAATCATAGGTACTTATGTCATACTTAGTACCTATGGTTCCTCAGTAAGAACATCAAATTCCCTATCATCATCGCTTTCCTTGCCTTTATCATATTGTACCTGTCTCCTACATGATATCAGAAAAGTACATATCGAAGCTTAAAGACCAATTTTTGCGCTACATTTTGGTATGAAAACTTTTATTTTCAGTGTGAAACTTTGAGAAGTTTTCTCCACCCGAATGGGATAAGGCAATAAAAGTCTATCGCTGAGGTACAATTCATAACAGATCGTTTGGCTGTAAGAGCATTTTCTTTCAGTTTTTCATAGTTTTGATAGCCATTCAAAATTTAGCCTGTATCAAAGCCATGTTTGTATTTTTGGAATAAGAAAGAAAGTAATGTGTAGGAGCTCTTCATAGCTAATAGGTATCGTCAAGGCTTCGTTCTGCCACTTTGCTGATAACGATAAATCCGCCGCTGCGCAATATTACGTACGGAGCTGCAAGCTAGCAATTGTCCTTTCCAATACACGCACTTTTACGTATGTAACTTGATTGTGAATTATTTTAACAACCAAACCAATGATTATGAGCATTCCATGTATAGTCTATCAATTTCACAGCTCGCTAGCAATCAAATTGATAGATTTGCGTGCGCGAAAATCGAGCGCGTTGGGCGTACTGGAGGCGAGTGAGTACGCGCGTCTGATTGAAATGCCTGATCTAGATATACCCATATGAGTTTTTACACATGTTCTCTAGATTATAAAGAAAAACAAGCAATGTTTACGTCACTCGTGGCATGTTGAATTGCTTTGAGCTCCTAACTACTTGCCACTTGTTTTGCAGACAATTTATGCCCCACCCGTTAATAAAAATGCTGATGACAGTGTATGTATTCTCTCTACCATCCAGCCGATGCAACAGCCTCTTGCATAATACTAAAGCATGAAGCAGGTACGCTTGAGCATATTTCTGAGTGAGGGGCTGGGGAAGTGTGGAAAACTCCTACCGGGTGTGGTAGTGGGGTTCAGGAGCGGAGCCCCTTAAAATTTTTACAAGCACACATGTAGATTGCAAGAAAACCCCTTTCTTAAGTATCAAAGTACATCTTATCTTAGATAGGATAGACTATATATTGTATGACATCACACACTAACAAAACATTGGGGGCGTGGCTGCAGCCCCCCACGGCTCCAGCGTGCCTGAGACTTTAATTTGTACCTTAAATGTTCTACTCACCAACACATTTATAGCCTTGTAGTGTTGAGCAATTGCTTTTACATACATAGCCGGCATTGCACGTGACGAAACGGCATCTTGGAGTAGCCTTGAAAGTAAAACATGACGTATAGTATCAAACATATAATAAGAATAATGAAGTAAAATCAATATAGAATTATGCGATTCCCTTACATGACCTCCTGGTTGACCAGTTTTATATTTTTTGTTCTTTGTTCTTTTTCTTTCAAGTAGATTTATGTAAAGGCTTTTTTTAAGCATTATTACTGAAGGAGTATCATGAACGTAAATATTAATACCCTTTTACAGATGTAGCAAGCCAACTGCAATCTATATGTCACTTCTATAAAACACTGTGAAAGCCACTGTTGGTGTTAGAGTCGCTAGCTTTGATTTGCTTTTACTAAGCAATCTAGTCTTGAATCTGTTTTTAGCTTGGTGTCTATGCTGACACAAGATGCTGAAAGTTGCAGTAAAGTCTCGGGAGAACACCGCAAGGACGCTAAAAACTTTTATGATAACCACTTTCTCCAAATCGTTGCGGCACCTTATCCATCATGGTGCCTGCTGTCGGTAGCACCTAGAGAAGTGACTTCTTTATAAATCAGAATGGCTACGGCATACCGGTATCAATTTTATTAGCAATGTCTCCAACGCCATTTAACGTTTACCAGCTATATGGAGGCCAAGTATAAAGGAGACACCGACCATATACGATGAGCGGAAAAGTGTGATATCACGCCAGGATAGCGCTTTGGAGCTAACACTTCTTTACTTCATTACAGATAGGAAGAGGATAGGAACTCAGAAAAATATGAATTCGTTGATTTCACTGTTCATCCAGCGAAAGGAACGGAGCATTCGGTATGAATTGAATGTATTACAACAAAAGGTTGAAAGTTACTCATTTATGTCAATATAAACATGGTTAAAATCATACAAACAATTATTGCTAATGAGCTGAGCGTATGAGAAGAACTTTGCAGAGCTTTTGCACATTCATAGCAATTTACCTGCGCAATTGGTTCATAATGCACCCATCCAGTAGCTGAAGTGAAAGAGGTCCCAGAGGTAGCTTGCACAGCGCTTAATAACTGACAGTTCTTAATAGCACCTGATGCATGTTTTTTGTAATTGAAAGACAAGCACTGATGATTATGAATGCAGTATTTGGAACACCAAGAAAGGCCATCAACAGCAATCTCCGAAACCACGATTGACGATGCACCGACCAACATTTTGTCTTTCTGTGTGAACTTGAAAGTAGCATCATTCCTGCAGGCTGAACGATATATCTCTGCCCTACACATGGATTCGCCTACTAAAACAACAGCGAGGATGTAAGCCAGCACAGCTGTTTGAGCAAATGCAGCAGTTATATGCATTGTGTGAGGATCGACGTTTAATGCTAGTGTTGTACCGTTTAGCGTGCACCGACTGTTTATGATACTACACATACAAACATGTGCTCTGATTTATCCCCGGGGGTGCGTGATAGTACGGTTACCAAACTAGGCACTACGCTAATTTACAAACAATACACTCCATGTCATAACAATACTGTTTGTAGGAATATGTAAGCTTAGAGCCGCTGTAATTTAAAAATAATGCAAAGTTTAAGCTTAGAAATTTGTGAAGTGTGGTGCAATGATGCCTTTGCATTTATTCTGTTCCACTATTGATTTACTTTTTATGAAGAAATAAGACTTCACTACTTATTTGAAAATATTCCGTTGATTTTCACCTTTAGAACATAGGAATCATTTAAGAATAATTTTAGGCTAAAAAGCCAAAAATTAAGAATATTAGGGGTCAGCGAAAAATTAGGTGTTCGGACAAAAGGAATATATCTTCAGTTTGCATAGTTATTGGACGATTGGACTGCTAGAGATTATGGAGATCATTAAATTCAGTAATCAGCTGTACCTATACTATGAACTGAGCATAGTTTTCATGATGACGTTTCTAGTAGACATCTCACTATTGTCGATCTATAATGGAGTATGTTCCGTTTAGAAAGCTCATCTTGCTTGCAGCTTTTTCTTTTAGTAAGATATTAAATATTTCTTTTCTACCGCTATTTTCACGGATATTGGTCTCAGGAAATCAAGAATATTATTCCTGATCCAGTGAGGCGTGTTCGAACCACCAGAAGCTCTACCTATGCACACCCTTTCCAAGTTACACTACCTAATCCACGAACTCTATCTCACAAATCTTCTTTCATTCCTAGAACTTCTCAACTGTGGAACTCTTTACCACCCACTACTTTCCCTGAATCCTACAATTTGTCATCTTTTAAATCTAACGTCAACAAACGTGATCTTGTCTCCCTTTCTACTTAAGCTTTCCCTCATTTTCTCAGTTTTTCCTTTGTCGAGGCTTTGTTATAGGCCCTACGGCCTTCCCCCGACATTACTTACTAAAAAAAAGAAAAAAACAGCAATGTCAGATTATTTTCTTCTCATCGAACGAGTAATGATGACTTTTTACAAATAAAGATGCATTCGCACGTGATTTGGAAGGGGACCCTTCTTTTGTTGGCAGGAAAGTAGATGGCGTGGATTTTCTGGTTACATGTGTCAGCAACAACTCCTCTGATGGAAAAATATAACCCCCCCTCATTTGTTTACTTTGAGGTTTGAATCTATGCATTTATGAATGTACAATTAATATGAATTACATTGCTGAATGGGAGATAAAATCACAACTTGTGGCCCACTGCATCCACCTGTAAAAGCATTGTGTTATGCAGAGCCAATTGTCAAGTATTGAAGTCAAGGGCAACAACTTACAAACAAAAACGATATCTGCAAAGTGCATACTTTTTTGCAAGAACCCCTAATTTTTCGCTGTGCCTCAATATTCTTAAATATTCTTGCTTTAAGCCTTAGATTATTCTAAAATTCTTTTAAATATCAAAGGCGTAACTACGCATGAAATTCAAAGGAGTATATTCAAATCTCAGTCAGAGGTGGCGCGAGGGGAGGGCTATGGATCTATAGCCCTCCGTCGGAGCATGCTAGCCCCCCCGTGAGAAGATACAAAGAACTATTTATTCGGAGAGTTTTGGCATTAATAGTACCCTGAAAACTGCATTTTAGCCCTCCACGTCGGAAAATTCCAGGCGCCACCCCTAATCTCAGTTGATGTCTTACTTCATTATAAAGCAAAATTAAGTGCAGTAGAACAACAAATAATCATTGATTGTGCGGAAGTTAATCTTCATGCAGTACTATAACTCAAATATATAAAAACTCTTAAGGCTTAATGAAGCTCGAGCCTACATTATTCTTAAATTATTCTTAAATAACAGCGATCTTGAGCCTTGGTATTCTTATAAGATTTATTCTTACAGACAGTGGGTATTACATATCTGTCCCTTTTCCAATGGGCGAATGTATTTGCGCGAAATAAGTTTTTGTTGCGGAGAAAAAATTTGACTGAGCTTATGTTTGTTGTCTAAAAACGTTCCAGTGCTCTCTGTTTCAGTGTCTTTTACCCCAGAAAACTGTTCATGAAGATGGTTGCTGTAAGGGCTTTATTTACATGAAATGAGACAGCCGGATTGCCAGACTACCTAACCCAAGTGAAATCTTATCCCACTTGAGAACGATCTCGCCTAGCGTTTGACAGATTTCACCTTGCCCGGCTGGCTCCATTCCCATATAAATTTTAAAATGAAAGCATTCCATTGTCAAGACAGATCACACGCAATGTGAGCTAGCCTGGCACGCCGGGCTGCCTAGCTTTCCTGATATCTAAAATTTCTATTATTAATGATAAAATATTTCGAGCATTAAGAAAACGAGTATTTCTTGACTCGTCAAATAATTGAGAGCTTTCATAAAGAAAGGGCATTACAAAACTGGTACACTTCTTAAATCTGCAAACATGTGAGCACTTTGATTTAAGGACTTCTTTAGGGGTTCTTAGGTACACAAATGTAATCCTTTAGGAATATTTTTGTCTGTTTCCTTGACAAAAACAAATCAATTCCCGAATGAATCTGCCGCTGCATATCCTCTCCCCCAAGAATAAAAGTTTGTTGATTAGAAATAAAGATTTTTTAAGAAACTGTCTCTAAGATACAAGAATTAATGGAGTTTTTAAGCGCCCAGAAAAACGTAGATTAAATCTGAAAGGAGTTTTAAAGAGGTTATGGAGTAGCACGAGCACTGTAATACCCCCAAAACCAAATTCTAGTGTGCCATCGGAATAGTCAGCTACCGTCAGAAAATAACTAGCGCCACCCCTGGAGAAAAGCCCTCCCTAGGTACAAAGGAAAAATACGCTGTGGACATTGAATATTATGAATATTTAACATCAAAACATATTTACACAACAATGTTAAAAATACTTCATTTCAAAATTATCATGAACATCAAGAACACGAAACAAAATTATATAAATGTTCCAATGCAATAAAATTAAGATTAGCTCTTTATTTCAATATACATATATATATATAATTTTAATATCAATTTCCATGAAAACGTGCATTTGATTTGGGGTCTGGCATGGCCAGCCCGCAGTAGAACGGCAACAACAATATCGTGAAAAATGTGAACTTGGTAGGGTTTGAATCAAATTTGAGTCCCAGCAGGGACGCCTACATAAGAGGAGGGAGGGATGCAAAATTTACAAACAGGGTACCAATGATACGACTCTACTGCCATAATATGTATAAAATCTTTGTGATGATACTGACTAATTTTAATTATTAGGGGGCATATCACCCCTATTGCTCCCAGGTGACAGGCATCCTTGAATCCTGTTGAACCAGGGCACAAAGCGACAATATTAGCAGGCTTCGATATCATGGCCTACTCCATTAACTGGGGGCATCCTTTCCTGCTTCTAGCACATTGCAAAAAGTGAATCCAATAACATTTCCTTGGTGAAACATCACATACTTCAAGTACTCAATGTTTATAGGCCATACCAGGGGTTAAGCAAACTTTTTACAGCGGGCCGGATAACTGAACATTTACAGTATAGTGGGCAAGATAACGGAACATGATTATTACAGCAGGCTGGATAACTGCAAATTTGTCCTACAGTGGACCAGATAACTGACCAATTGTGTTACAGTAGGCTGGACAGCTGAAAATTGTATTACGGTGGGCCTAACCATTAACTATTGTGTTACAAAGTAGTCCATGCCCGGAAGTAATTGGTGCATGAGCATCAATTCGCACGTGCACTCTCGTTTACATGAGCAATTGTTCTTACTTATTTGGAATTGCACGAGGGATCCAAGATTTTTCTATCCGATGTACAGAGTTTCTTGCTGCTAAAGCATGTCGAATGTTTCATTTAGTACTAAACAGGTTAAGCAGGTTTATGAAAGCATAAGTTGAAGTTCATCAGTGTTGCAGTTGGAACAATGAAGTTTTTATTTGACGTGTGCGATTGCACGGTTGATACTGATGTTGGCATGGGCGATTTTTCCCTCCCGCTGGGGATTTTACACGTGTGTGGTCGCGCGTGTCTCCGGACATGGACTGACAAAGTATAACGTTCTCATGCAAAAAAACAAACTTAAGCACCGTCAGCGGGCCAGATAGAATGCATTCACAGGCCAGCTCCAGCCTGTGGGCCCTTAGCCTGGTTTCCTCTGGGTCATACTAATTAGATGGACGCTATTCTACGTGCAGCTTAACATCAAACATGAAATTAAATTTTAACAGTAAGAAACTAAAATATAGCAAGGATGGCCAAATCTTTTTGATTTAAGGGCCTAATGTAAAGAAATTCCATTGGCTGAAGACTACAAGATACGATAGTGAGACTGTACTATACCGAATGGGAGACTTCAGCTTATAATGCAGTAAACGAAGAAGCGAGTTCGCCATGCTTCCAGTAAGCCCAAGGTTTAGCCATCCTATGCATAAAATCTTGTAACAGCTTTAAATATAAAGCAATCATGAAAATAAATATAAATCATTCGAACTATGAGAAAGTCAGTCACAATTCTGTTAATGAAAAACTTGAAAATTGAATCAAATAAAAAAACAGGACGATGTTCTATTGAAGGAAGAATGCTGCAGAATAAACAGCCTATAAACTAGGCCCAATGGAAACTTGTAGTGCTTGCACTGTTTTGAAACCAGTACATGCATGGGAGCCTGGATATAGTATTTGCATTGGAAGCCAGAACGAGCAAGAAAGGTGGTATTTTCAACCGAAGAAGATATTGTACAGTATGAGAGCTTCTCAAAAGGGTGCTTTTTCAGTTAGCAACAATCACGCCACCTGGTGGAATAGAGTAATTAGGCCTAGTTCAGCTAAGAATAAAAATCGGCGAGTGAATTACTTGTACTGACACTATTGAATGAAATGATAATAATGATGATGGTGGTGGCATTAATGCCGCTGCTAATGATGATGACAATTACGATAGTACTGGTTACGATGACGACGAGGGCGACGATGACAACAACAATGAATGACGAGAGCGACAGCAAAGAAGATAACGACGACGATGGTGAAGACCAAGCTGTTGCTGATGGTGGTATTGAAAAAGATGAAGATAGTTGTGACGCTGGCGGTGGTGTGGGCGGGCACAGAGAAGCACCTGTCTTTATGTTGATAGTGATTCATCTTTCAGATATTCGGAATGGGGCAGATATCGAAAACCTGTGGCAAACTAGTTCAATGAATCATACAACCCAACCTGAGCTTGAGCTAGCCCACTAAATCATCTTTTCCAAACAATAAACAATCAAGCTACTCAGCCCTAGGGTTAGTCTCAGGCTCCAAGAGGGAGTAACAGGAAAGACGCACATGGTGACGCAAATGATGAAGACGACTGTGGCCATGGGAAAGTAACTATAACAAAAAAGTATAGGGAACTTCACAAGCTCTACAGGGCCATTCTCACAAAATCTCAGCCAGTAGTGTGAAAATAACTGCTCTAGCTAAGGACATAAAATAGGTGAAATTAGTAGCTGGAACTTCACATTACAGCTGGCAAATATTTTTTGAAATTTGCAATGTAGTGCTTGAGATTCTTTTCAAATTACATCCATCATGCATTTTGTCACGTATGTCACAAGATATTTTACCATATTTTTCCAGAAAATGAAGAAATTAACTACATTGTTCAAGTTGCTTATAGAAACTTCATCTATTAGATATCCAAATCCTAAACCCTTAGCCATTAGAAACTAAGCGAAATCTCAAAAATACAAAATATTACTGGGATGATTTTAGTGTACGATGTCATGTACGTCACGCAACTTTAAAACCTTCTGCTAAAAAGGTGTTGCTTGATGGAAAGTTGTTTTGTAAATTGTTAAGCTCAGTGCACTCAATTTCATGACCAACAAATTTTTGAGTTCAGTTTCGGATGCTTTCATTAGCATTTTTGCCTTTTTATCTCAAATTTTTCACTTTGGATGTCACGTACGTCACGTGAGAATGGCTCTACAACAGAAGCTCTACTAACAATAGCCAGCCATAGATGATTCGAAGGATGAATATGCAATGCAATTGTGAGAAAACATAACATAGGGTATGGAACACTTGGCAAACCATGCTAATGCTTCAACATGAACGCAATAAGTGAATGATGCTATAGCTATTATCATAAGTATAAGCTTGCATCTTAACTTAAATGTGGCTGTGTGTCGCCTATCAAAGTAAAACATGTACAAACATAAATAAATTGTCATGAACGAAACAAACTATATGCCCATGTTATAAGATGAACATGATATTTGAAAGCAATGCATGAACTTATGCCTACAAAAACATAGTAATCCTCTTGTTATCAAGCTTTGCTTTTCTTGCTTGTGATTGCTGAATATCTGAAGCTTGCCATAGCAGGTTAGCTGTCTCAGTTGCACAAGACTGAAATAGAACAGAATACAAAGATACAGATAGATATACATTTATAGATATATAAAAAGACAATATACATATAAATATAAACATGTATATACATATACATACATACATATAAATAAATATACACAGACATATACATATATATTTATTTAAATGTGTATA
>WIPJ01001868.1:163998-190170 GCA_018155075.1 Cassiopea andromeda
TGTAACACTAGAAACGTCTTATGAAATAGTTTCATGTTAATACCTAATTATATATATCGAATGAAATATATTAGATTCATGTTGACTCTATTCGTCATTGTCCACACTCTAAAAGTTATTCAGACGCAGTAATTTCCAACTTCAATATCAATAACACAATGAATGGTTGTAAATATGTAATAATTCAATGCATGTATTATCTAGGAACTTCTAGTGGACAACTCACCAGTTTGCTACGTACTCTCTTAGGCAGCTCCTCATCTTGTCGATAAATGTCCCCTCTTTTCAAAGATAACATTGATCCATCTTCAAAAACTACCTGGTAATGAAGAGAAGACAGTATCTCCAAAATCGTATCCTTGTTGGGAAACACACATGACTATATGTTGATACAAACCAGAGAGCAGCATGAAAGCTTTGCTGCTGAAGGGTGTTACAATACTTAGCTGAAGGGCGCTATAATACATAGCTGAAGAGAGTTGTAAAATCATTTAGGCATTAGAGTTGACACTATGAGTAGTAGCGTACCCACAAAAATCCAATACATACGTCAAAACGAAGGAATTCGTCACGGCTCTTGACAACCGAAGGATATATGATTCCATCTGTCCATAACACATCTACCTTTTCCTCGTTAGAATAAACTACTCCAGGCTGGTAATTCTGTGGGAAAAAATAACAATGCCTCATAAAAGGGGGCTACTTAACTGGAATTCGTTATGAATGGCTAAATTGCTGACCTACAAATTGCTACCCAATGCTACTCAGTGCACTTACATATACCCATAATTTTTGTCTGTTTGTTAAATCACTTTTAACAGTACAATACAACGCAATAAAGCTCAATATAATGGAATACGATACAATACAAAACAGCACGTCACAATACAATACAATACAATAGGCCACAATGCAATACAACACAATGCACAACGAAACTATACACTACAATACAACGTACTACAATACAACATGATACACCACGAAACAATAATATATACTACAACACAATACAATACCCCTAATAGCAAAATCTGATGAAATTCTAGAACAGCGAGTACTGGACGCAATGAATGGGGAAGATGTATAGGGAGATGTTGGAGAGATGTTGGGGGAGATGAAGGTGGCAAGAATAAGAACTTGCCACCCAAACCCGTGCTGGCAATGGTCCATAATGCAGATTCTCTTCAACAGATACACCCAAAATATGAATCTCTTTCAGTGATAAACTACGAATCTCATTCGCAGAAATCTAAAATAACATTGAGCATATTTGGTTGCAATTCACATCTCGAATGCTTCAACACTTAGATAAGTTATGTTAAGAATAGGACTATAATGCCCACCTTCCTAAGGGGATAGCTAGCAGCATCCAGATAAGTGAAGATCAATTCTGCTCAGCTATAGCGCATGTTTCCTGTGCGTAAGGTCTACGGTTCGAGTCCGACTAGAGGCCTAGACTGAGTGCTCGGTTACTGTTCGCCCAGCAGCGAATGGGTACCTTGTGGCAACACTAGAGAGATAAAGGGGGAGAAGAAAGGAACTGGCCATCCTATCTCATATACCGATAGCTCAGGATAAGTGTCCTCTCTAGCAGGCTCTCCCTTGCGTACGAAAGTGTACGGGACCTATTTTTTATAGCACGAACTTTTTCAAGTTGACTCGGGTACGTACCCACTACGATCTATCCTGGAATATGAGATGCCTAAGGCCTGAACTGCCATGTCAGACACAATCAGGGTCGTGCCGAAGTATGGGGTTCGGGGGAGGGTTTCACACCCTCCACTTTCGCCGAGACCGTCGGCGATTCTACAGCTCGTTGGTAAAAGCTTGCTTTGCGATCATCACTGGTCGGTAATCGATCATCGTTTGTCGGTAATTTTGAGACATTTAGTAACCTGTCGTTAAATTATTGTTGCTATACCCACTCCCTCCCAATCAAAAGTCTTTCGGCACGCCATTGAGTACAATAACAGCCTGTTACTTACCACAATGTCCTCTGGTGGGAGATCATGACAGAAAGAACCGTCTTCGAAAACGACGTAATAAAATGTCGACGAATCAACTGATTCAACTCGGCCTTGGTAGTATCTAGAACGAGAAGAGTATTGCAATAGCTTCAAACAGACCTGTAATACCTAGCAGTGACCAGTAGAAATAGCAGGATCTTTTAATGTCGCACAGACAAATTTCACGAGCCACGAATCTCTCTGACAGAACTCCTAGGGTGAAATACATCTAACCAATGCAATAAAAAAGTGGGGGGGGGGTGATCCATTGATCAATCATCAACGTAGAAATGGGCATATGTGTCATTCACCTTCATATTGCATTTCTCTTCTCTGGGCGACACATGGAATTTGATAGCAAAATTACGTTGGCGTTCAAGGTGGAAACTGATTATTGGGAAGCAAAATCTTCAGTCATTCGTAACATTTGTCTATTATTGTAACAACATACTTCCCAAACTTTAAAAAAAGCTATTATACCGTAAGTCCTCATTTAAGCCCCTACCATTGAATAAGCCCCCCCTCAAAAAGCCCCCAACCTAAATTCCTTTTTGCAAACTAAGCCCCCAGAGGCTTAATCGAGGACTGACAGTAATCTGCTTGAGTATAACACTCCTTTAGCAACATCCATGAACAAGAGTGTATTCGCTATTCCACTATCAGGGTTCGTTCAGGATTTTGATATGTAAATCCAAGACGTTTTCAAGGACTTTTCAAGGACTAAAGTAACAATTTTGAAGGAGCTCTAAACTAACATTCACAGCTCATGTATGAATAACAGGAAGTTCTCCTGTACTTTTTCTTTAAAGTTTCTTCTGGATATTTCCTTAATCTATATTTTGCGTTGATCGTTGCTGTCAACGAAGAAAACAGTAAACATTCACGAACTTCAAGGAGTCTGATCAATAAGACTCTAGAGCACGTGACACGAGTGTACGTCACCTTGATTCTGATTGGCTGATGCACTTTGGTGGACAAAACAAAGCAGCCTAATTCACAAAAAAGTATTTGAAACTGCTACAGAAAAATTTTTAGATGCAACAGGCATAGCATTCACCATCGAAATTTCCAACAATGCAAAAAGTTTCGATGTCAGAGGTTATAAGCTACTTCATCGAAGGCATTGTAGAGAACTGCAATCTACGGCTTATACTAAACGGCGCACTTTACATTCGAACTCAAGCGAGTTCAGAAATTACCTCGGCCAAGATCATTACAATTTCCTTGGTACTAACTGGTAATATTTACTTATCAGTCAATGTAAGCAGATTTGCAAATTTCATCTAGCTTTCTTTGTCCAGAATAGAACATTTTGTCAAATGTCTGCTGTTGCCTTTGCTCCTCAGTACTTCACATTTCTGTAAGATTGTTTTGACGAATTTATCAATAAAATGAACTCATGTTTTGAAGAAGAGTTTCAAAACTTTTCCGTGCTTTAAGTAGTAGTCGGAGTAGCTTTATTCTTGAACATTTCTTGGCCCGACATCCACAAATTGAGCAAGTTGTTATCATACTTTAGGCTTATACAACACGATAGTAGGATTTGTTTTGCCAACCGAAGGGAATCAGGCAATCATAATGAAGATGAAGAAACTCTCATGTCACGTGTTGTAAAGTCTTATTGTCAATGAAAAATTCTCACTTTGAAATGAGTTTCAAGTGCCCTTGAAATGAAATTTCAAATTCAAGCACTTCTCAAGGAGCTCAAGGACCTACACGAGCCATGTGCATGGTGTATACTGCACAGCATATTCAATAGCGTACAACAGAAACAACAAACGAAGACTATTTCTTCATAAGCGAAGCTAATAGAATGAGCAAATATACGTGAAAAAGCAAATCACCTTCCATTTTTATGTTTTGCATACACAATTGCATTCGGTTGTATCTCTGGACGTAGTCGCTTTCCTACCTGCAAAATGAATTGGATTTTAATCAAAATCCAATATCGTAGCTTTTGAATTCACTGTGTCTGTCATTGTCTAAACTATGGATCTCAAACCCAATTTACCTTGGGGTCTCTGAACACTGGGCTGCATTCAGACTTCGACTACACCCATTGGTCACACTTGTATTCTACTTTCTGTCAAGTTGGGGGCCACAAAATATTGTCTTGCGGGCTGCGAGTTTGACACCTCTAGTATAAGCAGCCCCATGCGTGAATACTTTTCTAGGCACAATGATGAAACTAAGGCCTAGTTTATACCAAGTATTATCGCCGAAGTGAATTAAATTCATGACACGAAAAAAGTTTAAGGGCGAATTAAATGCGGCTGAAATACACAGTATCGAATGAAATAGAAGCGGAAAGTTCCGAATGAATTTCCGGATGAATCCGGTATCTATCATGGGGGCATCTCCCTTTGCGTATATTTATTTGCACAAAAAAGTTGCTCTTTCACTCGAAAGCTTTTCTTTAATCATCTTTCATCAAAATTAATCCTACCAGCCAGTATTTATCGAGAAACCTTCACACAGCCAATGGCTGTTCTTGGCTTTCTAATTTTTGGACGGGTGATTTATGTCTACTTGGCATAGTAAAATTGTCATGAACGCTGTATCTATAAATCACTGCCTACTTTCAATGAAAGAGAAATGAATCTAGCTGCTTGCTTCTTCTTGCTAGCTACCCTACGCACTTGCTTAACGGCTTGCACAATCTCACACTCTTCTATCGTTCTGTTATGTGAAACCATATTGGAATAACCTTTGAATTCTCCCACCTGCTCATTGGCGCTGCGCTGCCTAAATCGCAGTGTTCACTTGAATTCATTACTTGACTTTAATTCGCTGCGGTGATAATGCGCAGTATAAATCAACAACAAAATAGTTTACTCATTCTACCGTATTACAGGCGAATTTAATGTAATTTACTTTGCTTCGGTGATAATACGCAGTATAAACTAGGCCTAAACCAACGTTTCTTGCAAAAATACGGCCAGTTACCTTATTACATTTAGCTTTGTCGTGCTTTTGGCAATACGGTTCAACGGGCAAAGGCCAGTCTCCAGCATGTAGAGATACACCATTATGGAAACTGCAAGTAACGTGGAAACTCTGCGCGCACTTTCCAGCCGCACACTGTACACATGCGCCATTGTTCGTTGTGCCATTCGATGACCTTCGACAATAATTGCATTTCTGTAAAGTAGGAAAGAAAAGATTAAGAGATTTTTGTTTGTACGTATGAATGAAAGAATATGTAATTTCTTGTGCACACATTTTTTTATAAGAAACAAACTCTCTGCCTTCAGCCTGGATGTTTCTCAACACTTCGTCAAATCCAGTCTTAAATGTTTCTTAACTGTTTCTTAAATTTTACAGACTTTTTAAAACAATATCAACCCAGATTAGGCAACTATGATGCAAGAAATTGGACGTTCAGGTTTTGTGAGGCATGTAATGAATGTTCCTTCAATTTTCTTTCTTCTTTGATTAAAAATTGCTTTGTGAAAACAGTTGAAAGTAATTACTTGAAACTCAGCCTGCCCATGTTTCTTAAATGAGCGTGGTCATAAATAAAGGTCCACTTTTCTCTGATTTCAAGCACCTTCACAAAAACGTCAACAATTTGTTACCACCAGAATACATGTTACCACCAGAATAAAAAGAAATTGTGGTCGCACAAAAATACCCAATCATTTTTTCTATGGAAAATCAGCTAAATGCGGCTACACATGTACTTCCACGATGCGGCCACACAGTGCACTTCAACGGTCCTTTAAGTTATGTTGTTTTATTGTGGCTACATGACCTCATCCAGGAAAAATGATTTTGACGTTGTTATGAGCTATTATTTTTGTTAAGTCTTGGCGCAGCATGATTATAGACTGTGTGTAGGATATATCCATGTTGTATTTTTGTGGGTAAATGATGCATATATTTCAATATTGTGGTTACAAATTTGGTCAATTCTCATGTGGCCACAAATTTTGCACCACAATATATACATCCAAAACATATATACATAGCAAAATGTGGCTAAGGATAAAAATCAATCTAGCCACAATTTGGCAGTCCAGAAGCACATAAAATTTTGCTACTGTCACAGCCACGTGATTGAGAATGTAGCCTCAAAATTTCAACTTAATACGATGATCAAAACAAAACATATTCATGTTTTCATGAATTTGGTGAAAATTCTTACATTATCTTGGGTGGACTTTTATTTTTGACCATGGTCAAATGTTTCTTAACTTTTTAGCCCAATTTCAGCCTAATGTTTCTTATAAGAAAAAAAACGTGTAATACAACAAATATGGCTACAATTTATCCGTGTGATGCAGTCAACAAACGACACAAATTCTTTAACAATTATCCAAACGAACCCTACGATTGCCAGCAGTGGCAAAATAAAAAAAAGTAGCAACTGCTTTAAAGTGTACCAATATAGAGTGCAGTCAGAGCTTTTTTAATCCAACCTTTCCATAACTTATCTTGCAAATGTAGATTGTTGAGCTTTTGTAACTATAGATTATTGAAACGACTTGTTGAAAATGTATAGGGTTCTTGTGATTGTAATAATATTCTTTTTTAATCCAGCCTTTCCATAACTGATCAAACAATCCTACATTTTTATACCAGAGTGCGTGATATTTGCCTGCATGGTTCAAATAATTTGTTAATTTTGATTGCAACTGTAGATTGTTGAGCTTATGCAACTATAGATTATTGAAACGACTTGTTGAAAATATAGGGCTCTTATGATGGTAATGATGTTATTTTGCTGATAGATTTATCCTTGTAAAGTAGTTATCATTAACGTGTAATATCCTTCTTTGCCGTAATATATTAACGTGTATTTGAGTTTCTGTTGGTATTAATTAGCAAACTGATTAGCTAGACAAGAAGCCAACCTATTATAAAGCGTAAGTTTATCTTTTACAATTGAGATGGTTAGATGGTGAAAGGCGAATTCAGGACTACAGTAACCACAAGGAAGGTAAAACAAAGATTTAAGATATCATACTAGCTTCGTTCTCGCCAAATTCAGCCTCGACAAGTCGATCGGTCCTCTTTTCCTCACGTTAACAAATGAGACATCGCAGAATGCCAGAGCACAGACAATGTGTACCCACCTATTTGGAGAGATAGAGAAGTTGATTATTGACATGGAATTTAATCAGATGGCCCATATTTCGGGAACTAGCACCCGACAAATGACTAGCAGTCATTGCATATCAGTGCTATGTGGATAGGCCAATCGTATTGCAAGACTCAAATATGCCAAATGCTAGGAAGAAGATGGGTCAGCGCCTTCAATCCTGAGTGAAATTTTGGGGGACTAGACATTGGACAGAAATCCAATCAGTCATCAATTTCGCTGCTTTGTGGCCTTTGTCTAAGCAATGCAATAAATATCAAAATATGGTCCTTCAATCACACATACAAACACAAATCTCCCAAATCACAAAATTATTCTACAAAATCGTTTGAACTACTAGGCAGACACAAAGTTGGAAGATACATATTTATAATTTTTATGCACTCTTTTAAATTTCTTAAAATCTTGCAAATAGTTGGCCTTAATTCCTTTCTCTAAGCTACTGTAAATAGCCAACTGTAAATTAAATACTTTATTATTATTACTACTTTTTTATAGTATTTGCATTTCAGAAGATGGCGGACTTGGAGGATAAGCAAAAATGGTAAAAAGAGGGGTAAATGTGCTAAATTTTCTCCCTCTCGTTTGAATGTCATGAACAATAGCAATAGTGCAAGCTGGGCATGGCTGCAATGATATCCAACACTGATTGATTCAAAGCACGGCTAAGACAAAGTATTTATTAGCTAATATTCTTGCATTTCTGCTTTGATTTTACCAGCGTGTGCTCTCTCTTCCAGAGTCCAAAAAAGTCACGGCTCCACGGCTGTGAGCCGGAGGAAGATTTCTTAAATTTGTGCCAGTTTTGAGGAAGGGTCTGCAATTGTACAAATAATCTCGCTTGAGGAAAATTCTGATGCATGTAAATCAGGTGATTTGGCATGAGGAAAATATAGGGACAATATGGGAAACTTATCATCGATGCTGTATAATGAGGAGGGTTATACGTAAAAAAGTTACTGTCGGAGGAAGGTTCGACTTTTTTCTGGACTCTGGTCTCCTCGAGTAGTATTTTTAACTATTGAGAGAGCTCCTTATCTAAATAGTTCCCTCCATGCAATTCAATTTATTTCTTTGTAGTATTTGAATTTCTTGTAATAGTTTGCATTCTTTGCACTTTGTCTGTGTAGTTCTCACTTAATTGTAGGTAGTGAATTTGCACTGAAATAAGCTAAACTGAATGGAGGACTCGGGAAGAATGACAAAGCATATATAAAAGTCGTGCAGTAAACAAAACACAATTACAAACCTATTCATTGTTGTCATCTTTAGTGCGCCACCCCGCATGGGACATAGCTCACAGCGCTAAAAGACGGAATACATACGAGATTGCTATATCAATTTGTTTCATAAGGCGAACAAGAATATTCTACATTGATATGAAATGGAAGTCTTCAAGAAGCCCTATTGCGTAAACAAAGTTGAAGAATAACTAATTGCATCTGTTTAGAAATCGGCTGTCAATTACGCGTCTATATCATTTATATTATATTATATACTTATATTATCTACGCTGTAACATATACTTATATTACGTACTTACCTCGTTGATATTAAATTATATACTTATACCATTGATACTAAATTACATACTTATATTATCTATATTATATTTTATGCTTATATTATCCTCATTATATCATATACATGTATTATCTATATTGCATTATATACTTATCTGTTAAATTATTTACTTACATATTAAATTACATACTTAAATTATCCTTAGCATGCTAAACACTTATCTGAAAATATTTCAAAACAGCACTAAAAATATAGTGTTGGCATATGGTGCATTATAAAATCACGGAGATCCTTTCTGTTAATGAAAATCTCATGCAAATAATGAGAAATGTTCATACAACTGGTTTTATGGCTGGTATTCCGGAAGGCGTTGGCTGGCATCGATTACAATACCAGTTCAATCTATCCACAGTTGCTTCATCTATGCCATAACAACCTATGAATTAAACGATTTACATCAGGATAGATCGCAAACACAACCATTGTTGCAATAGACTACCTTGACATGCTAGCTTTGCGCAAGCCAAAATGCATCACAGAATAAGCGCATATTGTGGAAAATCTCCATACACGGCCGCCGAGAGATTTTTGAGACCCAGGGGCAAAAGAGAGAGTAGAGGCTCAATGCGAGCGAAGCGAGCAGAAAATTTCAGGGTCTAGGAATTAACTTAGCAAAAGTACTGCTGGTTTACTTTATGAGGCCCCACAGAACATAAAGCACAGGGCGGTATGAGACCTTTTGGAGCTTGAAGCCCTGGGGCAAATTGCCTCCCAGCCCCCCTCTCGGCGGCTCTGTCTCCATATATTATCGTCTGTTGCAGAGAAGTATCCGCTATATGGCCAAGTGAGCTTTGGGACTCAGATGTTTGTTCGTTCTCTGTATGTGTGCGTTGTCTAGAGGATCCACTTTAGTAGATAGCATATACTGTAAAGAATTCGTAAAAAAGTGAATTTTACCGCAAGTTTAATTTCCAGTCTACCCTATGTATTTGAAATCTCCAGGTAGTAAAATACTGAATACAGTCCAATCTCATGGAATTCTTGAACCAACAAAAACTTTGCAATGCTTTTATCCGATCTTCAGTCTTCAAGTAATACGATACTGATCCTATTCCAATCTACTTGGGATTTCTAAGTAATTTTAAAGTCTAGTCAAGCTCAATCTACTTCAAATCTTCAAGCAATATAGAGTCAAATCTTGTGTAGCCTAATTGAAACCATTAACTAATTCATTGAACTTGATTCTATCCAATTGGAATCTACAATTAACATATGGTTTAATCTACTTACAATAAGGCATATTAATTTTTGAACTACTGTAAGCAATAAATATTTGCTTCCTTTATGTCATGGAACCTAGGTAAGCAGACGCACAATTTTCTAAAGACAAACGAAGAGCGTAGTCATCGCCACTCTCAGATGCCAAATAAACGCCCCCCCGCTTATTAATTTTTCGGTTTTCTTCCAACCCTCCGGACCTTATTGGGACCCTCCGTTTATTAATTTTAAGGAAATTGGCTTTTTTCACAAACCCCTCATTTCATTTCCTTTCTTTGTTAGTACTATTTACGCCCAATTTTCATGGCAAAATAGTTTTATGCTTTATGACAACCAGTTTTTGTTCTTTCCGTCCTTGTATAATCATTTAAAGCCTTTTCTCAAATTACGACCCCCGTTTATATTGACCCCCGTTTATTTCGGAATTTTTCAAACCCCCTGTTTATTAGGACCCGCCCCCGTTTATTTGGCACATGAGAGTACTTCTTGCGTTGTACCGTAAGTAGAATGAACAGAAAATTAGCTATGCAAAGGTTAAATGTAGGTATTCAACTCTGCTAACTCTCCTTCTCTCTTAGCACAAATGTTTCTAATTGCAAAGGCTCCCATGCTAATTTGATAGATAAAGAAATCAAGAAGTATGGTAAAACATGCAATTAAGGAGCTTCAAGATAGGATATGTCATATACGTCTTTTTTAATAAGAAAACCATCATATTGCCTGAGCCTCAATTTTCTTAACTGTTTCCGAAATTGAGCCTGAGACTTTCTTAACTTTTACTGAAGGAAACTGATTAGAATGTGTCAAACTTTCTTTGGTTATTGTGCATACTAGAATTTGAATTCAATCTTTATCATTTTAAATCAAAATATGATGTAATATCAATTTTTAGCCAACAAAAACGCTAAATTTTGGGAATTGTTATTTGTGATTTTCTTAACACTGTCTTAAGATTTTAAACATTTGAGTATTATTTTCTTATAGACTTTTTCCTATAAAAGCGTGTATCTGAATGAAAATGTTTATTACAAGACAAAGGCAACAGTGATTAACCAATCAGCTTACGTCTACCCATTTGTTCTGCATATTTTACTCTGTATACTTAGCTGTAAAATAACTTACTTTCATGAACTGTTACCCAGCAGGCTCTACATGTAAATAACTGGCTCGTCAAAGGGAGTATTGGTTCTGGCAGGTAATCATGGTCGGTAAGAGGACTAGCTTTCATGAAGCAGACTTCAGCTACAATTGGGGTGCTTTGCTCTGTTCTCCCAATCTCTGGTTGAACCGTAGAAGTTGGTAGTGAGGTATCTTTGAAGTCTTGAACCTAGAGGTTAGAGCCAAATAAGTAATGAGAAATTCAAAATTCATAGGATACCAAATGCTTAACAACAGCACGAAAAAGCGGCAACATTTTTTGGCATATATATGAAACGTCTGACGAGTGTCGGACAAAAATCTTCCAAGTATGTCTAAATATATTGCTGCTCTTTCGTGCTGTTGTTAAGTTCTGTAGTACCAACAGGCTATTTAGATACCAAAAGCATACAACAACGATTGCCCAAGGAATATCAACTTAAACAATTCTATAAACACGAAAAACATTCTCATAAACACAAAGGCTAGTCCTATTCTGTGACATACTTTACAAACATTTGCATCAAAAATATTTTGCTTCAGTACATGTGCTGCTATGTGCAGTGCTTGAAAGAAAAGTTGTCCTCCTACTTTTTCTTCAGCTGCTCACTTCACTTCAATCCACTTCAAATCATTGAACACAACCCACCCCAGTCTTACCATCTACAATCGACCTCACTCAATTCTAATCAATAACTCCCCTCTTCGTCATTCTTCTTTTACTTCAATCTTCTTCTTTTTCCCCCATCCATAATACATGAGTGTTATTCAACCCAACCCAATACAGGCCCACTCACTTCAATTCACCTCACTCAAACCTAAACAATATCTCCCCTCCTCATCATTCGTCTACTTCCATCTTCTCCCTTTTCCCCTATTTACAATGCATGAGTGTTATTCAATCCAGCCCAATCCAGTCCCACTCACTTCAATCCACCTCACTCAAATCTAATCAATATCTCCCTCCACCATTCTCCTTATACTTCTGTCTTCTTCCTCCCCATCCCTCCCCTTCCTTCTTTTCTATCGCACCCTACCCAATCGATCTGCAAAAAGTAAACGTAAACTACCTGGTCAGGATCAAAATATGCGCATACAGCACATCTATTGCCATTCCTTGATATAAATCTATTGTATGTAATTTCCGCTTGAGCACTGGGCTCTTGGCCTACCCAAAGGCCATGCAATTCACCTGAAATTAGCAAGCAAAATGATTAGACTACTCAAAAATGTTGCAATTTTGAAGTTTGGCAAAAGCACCTGGCTGAGTCTACTTTTTAAATGATTATAGCAAATAGACAACAATCACCTGGATTTTCAGACTTATTCAAAACTTCGGTTTTCCTTTCGTGTGGTATATGTTTATGAGTAGAATCATTCGCTATCGGCTTTGTAAGTGCATTTGGTGGTGATGCTTTCGATACCCTGCCACGTATTCTTGAAGACTGCCTATCTTCCTTAAACTTTTGCCTTCTTTCTCGAGTTGTTTTGCCTTTCTGAAGTACCTTCTTTCTTTCATTGTCTCTTTCCATCTCTTCTTTGATTTCGAGTAGCTTCCTCATTCTTTCACTTACCTCTCCATTTTCTGGAGAAACATTATCCTGAGTAGGGGTGTTGATTTGTCTCATAGATGCGTTTGTGGTTTCTGTCTTTTCATTCTTTGATGGTAGGACTAATCCTAGAAGAGATGCTTTACAAAATGTAGCACTTCAAGGAAAAAGTGCAGCCTAACTTAAATCTAGAAGGGATGAATGTTTGTGTTAGTGTGGGAAATGATTAACGCAATGTTTCTCAAATAGTAGGGTACGCCCCTCATGGGAGCGCGGTGCAATGCTATAGGGGGCTCGTATGACGTCGGAGAACAGGTATACATATACAAATTCTATAGATAATGCCCTTATCTATAGCTAGTAAGGGCTCGAAATATTTTCTATTTCCATGGGGGGCCTTGCAAGAAATACTTTTGAAGCACTGAATTAACGTGAGGTACTTCCAGGGTCTTTTTGAAGTCAAAATTTCAAACAAAGCTCGACGCAACTCGATACGTCACTAGAAAAGTAGAGTGGAATTTTATTGAAAGCAATCACATGAACTTAATTAGTAAGGTTGACTTCAATTAGCCCATTGATTTGCTTAATAGATAATGTCACATAAAAATAAAACATCAATTGAGACAGAAGCACCAAACGTATATGAAAGTTGGTACAAGCCTAGGACAAATCGAGATGTGAAGAATGCTCGTAGCTATAGAACCGATTCCAAAAATTCCATGTAGCTCTGTTTAGTAAGTATTCCATATTTCCATATTTCCTAGAAAGTGTCCCCGCCTCGAAAAAGTCTCCTCAAGACCATCGTAAAAATAAATGTGCCCCCTGAAAACAGCGCCCCCATCCCCAAGCCTACTGGTCAGAAGCTCAGAAACGAATAGAAATGCTTGTATTGTAAATTGGATAAAACCGGCCAAACATGTGAAAATACAGCTGATGGATTGAAATTAAAGCAAAAATGTTCCCTGAAGCAGATATCTATTCATTTTTTGCCAACAACAAAGATGTAGAGAACAGGAATAATAATGGTGATAATGATGAAGAAATGGACATTTGTACTCAAGTTGACTTAACTATAACATATAAACATAAAGTGTGTTTAGCTCTATGCTTTATATGTATTTTTTGCTAGTTAAGCTTTTAGAATTAATTTTGTTAAAAGCCACAAAATGTTTTAAAGCGCCTACCCTCAAAAAGCACCTCCCTCGAAAAGCATCCACCCATGAGCATCAAAAATTTAAAAAGCGCCCGTGTGCTTTCTAGAGGAAATATGGTACAGATGATTGGACATTCAAAAATATTCACACTTATACCTCTCGTAGATCCATCATTAGAAGAATCAGCCACACTATACAATGTACACGATTCTTAAAGGTGATTTCCTTTAATCTTAAACGATCGAGCAACTAAATCTATTATGATAATCCATTCGTGGGATTACCAAAAATATTGAAATTGAAAAATAATAGGATTGTCATGTTCAGCTAACATTTTGAATTAGAAACACTCACGTAAATTAAATTCAAATATGGCAAAGATTAGCAGGGAAAAGGCTAGGTTGATGAAGCTATCGCATTAAAAATTAAGCTACCAATTCTATTGGCTACTCAACAGCAATTAATTAAAAGGGACTGTTTTGTTTCTGATAAAAAAATAACGTTATTTCCTTCTCTATAATAAACCCATGTAAGCAGTTGATGTCATTGACTGTGACATACTAGTAAATGCTCTCTAAGTTCTCAATTGAAATGCTTTAATAGGGTGTAATTGGAAGCCAGTAGGTACGAGGATGTCTCAAAAGTTTTGACCCTCCGGAACTTTGAGTTCAGTTGAAGCCTAGTTTTCGTTGCCAGCGACAAAAATCGTCGTCCTCAGCGACGAAAATCGTGCTCTGTGCGCCAGGCTTTAGTGTCACTACCCGAACTGAAGCTAGAAGTACTTTGCACCCTGCTCATGGCTTCCAAATGAATGATAATTCAATAACGCCTGGGGGTTGTCATAATACACATTTCCTTCATAAGAAAAAAGTTTATAAGAAAGTGAGGCTCAAATGGCCATAATCTTAAGGAAATCTTAAGAAAATCTAAGACTCAGCTTCCAAAATTAAATGGTTTTGCTGGCCAAAAATCGATATTACGTCATTATTACATTCAAAATTTAAAAGATGGAATTGAAATTGGAGTATACACGAGAAACAAAAGAAGTGTAACCCATTTTAGCCAGTTTATTTCAGTAAAAGTTACGAAAATTTTAAGAACATCTCAGGCTCAATTTCGGGAAAAGTTAAGAAAATTGAGGCTCAGGTAAAATAACGGTTTTCTTACGTAAAAAATGCGTAATACAGTTCTATTGGAACTTTTCAACACAAGAAAAACGAGTGGGATTGCATTCTGGGATCGTGCTTAAAATATGGTACAAAGTACACACATAAAGTCAGCCATGACAGAAGTACAAAATGAAGAAACACGTTGCTAATTTTGAAGAACGTAATCAGCAAACATCTGAACTTGAGCTGAACCCAGCACATTTTGTCCAATCATATGTGTAACTGGGCTCTAAATATGAAAAATTTCCAAAAAAAGGAAGCAAAGTCACATTGCACTACAATACTACTGCATCTGTATTAAACAAATCCTTGCATGTATTGATACACTGTCTGTTATATGGATACTGTCCGTTATACTGTCCGTTATGTGCATGTTTTGATACTGTCTGTTATATCGATACTGTCCGCTATACTGTCCGTTATATGCATATTTTGATATACTGTCTGTTATATGGATACTGTCTGTTATATGCATGTTTTGATATACTGTCTGTTATATCGATACTGTCTGTTATACTGTCCGTTATATGCATGTTTTGATGCACTGTCTGTTATATGGATACTGTCCGTTATACTTTCCGTTATGTGCATGTTTTGATATACTGTCTGTTATATCGATACTGTCCGCTATACTGTCCGTTATATGCATGTTTTGATATACTGTCCGTTATATGGTAGATATGCAAGCTGCATTAAACAGATCCGTGCATGTTTTGACATACTGTCCGTTATATGGCAGATATGCAAGACGTTCAATGTCATGTCACTATCCCCTGCACACAAAAACTCTTGGTGACCTTTGTTCATGTTGTTCATCCTTTTCAAAGTAAGGCTGTCGTGTTACACACGTGTCGTGCTTGTACTTTCGTGAATGATCGATCACGACAAATTTGTGCAATCAAGTTAATCAAGTGTCTAGGTGTCTAGGCGTTTTCAATTTTGTTAATTCAATGCTGAAGTTCTGTATGTCTCAATTGTAGCACGTCTACAAAACAAGGGCAACCGTAATTTTAGTCAATTTTATATTTGTCAAAGTCCAATGTCACAAGTATGTTAACTAGTGTTCAAGTTCTTTACAGTTCGTTGTCACGTGCAGTAGGAGCACTTCGCTGGGAAACAACAATATTACCGTATCATAATACTGAATAACGTATTTTGACCAACATGCACATTTCCATGCGCCAAATTCGATCAGTCGCAAGACAATTAGGACGCTGAAACTTGCATATGCTTGGACCCTTCATCTCAGCGCTTCACTTCGATTGCTCTGATGGTCTAATTCTTCGGTAGTTCTATTCCAAACGCAAGCAAGATAATTTAACGTGCATTTTTCACACAAATTTCCCTACGAAAAATCGACCTACCATGCAATTTATTATCCTCATCATGACTACTCTTGCCAATACTTTCCCTTCTTGCTTTCTCCGCTCTTTTCAATAGATCTTTTGCCTTTTTAATGGCCTGTCTTTTCTGACTCTTTAGGCTTGTTGGCCTGCCTTGTTGCTCCGTTTCCTTTTTCACATGCTTCGCAAGAGAACGGACGCCAGACAAGGATGGGTAGCGGTTATATCTAAAATTAATGAAGAGTTTTCCTGATTGATTAATTTCATATATGAAAATTGAACTCAAGCGATTTTCAATATTTCAGGCTAGAAGCATGTATCTACTGAAGATATGGTATAATAAATCTAATGATATAGTAAAACGTATGGTCTTATTAAGGGCCCCCGAATTAAATTAGAGGCCCCATGGCAAAGAAAAAGAGGAGGCCCCCCTGCGAGCGAAGCGAGCAGAAAATCTTCAGAGTCTAGAAATTAACTATGGAAAATTACTGTTAGTTTACTATATGAGGCACCCCAGATATTGAAGCATTGGGTGTTGTCAGGCCCCTTGGACCTGGAAGCCCTGGGGAAATTTGCCCCTGTCCGCCTCTCAGTGGCTTTGGCCTTGTTTACATTCATACACAAGGGAATTCTCTGTCAAAGAGCGTACTTATGATGCGCCATTATTTTATGAGGCAGAGTGACCAGCTCATCTATCAACCCCAGTGTTTCCACTATGACTTCAACTACATAGCTGGACTGTGAGGGAGCATGATGTCACGGCTTAAAGCGCCTTCTAACGACCAGCATTACACGTTTCTTTTTTATTAGAAAACCATCATTTTGCCTGAGCCTCAAATTTCTTAACTTTTCCCGAAATTGAGCTCGAGATTTTCTTAAATTTTGCTCAACGTTTACTAAAATAAACTGGCTAAAATGGTTTAAGCTTTCGTTATTAATATTGTATACTTGAATTTGAATTCAATCTTTAACATTTTGAATGCAATAACGACGAAATACCGATTTTTGACCAATAAACACAGTAAATTTTGGAAATTGAGCCTCGTGATTTTCTTAAGATTCTCTTCAGATTTTGATTATTTTAGCCTCATTTTCTTATAAACTTTTTCCTTATAAACAACGTGTATGCACGGTAGACGAAAGCCCTAAGGAACTCGCTACTCGCTCACAAAGATGTACCACAAACCAATGAATGGGTAAACTAACACGACCAAGCACAGAAATGCAGAACAATTTCAATAAGAAAAGGCCGTAATCCAAAATGAGCGCCATTTCCCGTTTGTTGTTGCGCACAGCTCGTAAAGGCATTAGCTCAACAAGCTTTAACACTTCATGCGATTGATACGAAAGGCTTTCTATTGCCTCAATAGGAGGGGCTATTGCGGTCGTTCGTACTTCCTTTAACAATTTTGTTAAAAGACACAAAAGTGTGCTAATATTCTGGAAGTAAATGCCTCTAAACTGTAAAAAGAAAGCGAAGCTTATAAAATCAGTTACTTATTTCTTGGTTTTACTAAAACCCAACGTAAAATTAGAAGTATCGGGTGAATATCCAAGCTAAATTCTACTAAATTTTTTCTTGTTCTAATAACTCATATTATTTCATTGGTCAAGGTCTGACCGTAATTAAAAATAAATTATTTTTCCATCCTGTTAAAAAGCACCTTTTCATTTTGATATTTTTCTCTTGTTTCTTCGCAGCTTCTTTCTTGTCGTCGTCAATTTGATCTCCAGTACTCTGTTTCTTCTTTGCTACACCTTCCATGTATTCTTCGTACTGCTTCGGCTAGAAAAATTAGAAAGGAATACTGGTAACAGAAGTAGATTCAATAACTGAGAATGAATAAAGTGTAACTTGTAACACATTTTTTTCCATTTGTATAATCTACTACACGAACAAGACATAAACGATAAAAGAACGATATCATGTGGAGTGAAAGCCAATGACTACGCCATGGCCTGTACATGAAAGTATAACAGCACTTAGACATAAGCTGCAGGGGAAAAAACAAGAAAAATAGAACGCTGTACCACCAATCTAAAAATATGAATGAGCCTATATGAATTTACTCCAAGGGTGTTACGAAAGACCTGGAAACCGGGACATAATTTCCATAACGCTAAGCAGTGATAAAAGATTGGAAGGAAATACGTTCCCAAAATAGAGTAAGAGAAAGAAGATAGTGAAATTTCGTGAAAAATCCAAAGCGTAAAAGTAGGAGTTCTGCTTTAATGTGCATTAGAAGGAAGTTTGCAGTGAAAACTCGTGTACCTGATATTTTTTAACAAATATTGCCATCTCGATCTTTACGTTGTCTGTTCTGCAAGTGCACTGAAATGCAAAGTAAATGCATTTACTGATAATTCCTGCTAAAAGAATTGGCAATGAAAAGCAAGGCTCCCTTTTGTGTATTAAGTATTCAGCAAGGCTCCCAAAGTCTCCTCTAAGACTATTCTAACTGCTCGCTAAACGTGGACATAATCCGCAAATTAGCCTTGGAAAAACAAGAAGTGCCCCCACTTTTATGCATGGATTGATGACATCACATGCTGCCGAGAAGGACCACGTGACCCACTGAAGAGCGTGGCTGGATAAAGTATTCAGTAAGGCTCAAAAACTCTCCTAAGATACAGAACGAAAGTTTTTAATTCAGGCATAATCAATAATGCGTCGTTGATAGCGGGCTAAGGAAGGCCACGACAAACAGCATGATCTCATATCTTGCAGCAGTGCAAGAGTGAAAAGTCTTGTTTTGTCTTGAAAATAAAAATCGGATACCAACATCTTTCTCTGTGACAAAAAAAGCTACATCAGTGTAAGGCTACCTTCTCAAGGAAGTTTGAACGCGTCAGATAGATTCAGACGAATGACGAGTTATCATAATTATTAACATTCTACAAAGGGTGTACCGAAGTAGGGGGTGTGACAGTTCACACCCCCCTCTTTGCTGAATCCTTTGGTAATTCTATAGCTTGTCGGTAAATACTTGCTTTACACACTCTGAAAAACACTCCTTGACATGACAAAATCTTCTAAAAAATGACCGACAGTTTAAAAACAAAATTAAAGATTGGACGGAATCCGCATGCTATTGTATAACATGTAGATGAATATTGTAAATAGGAAAATATGTTGCCCTGGAGTACACGTTTTTTTATAAGAAAAAAGTTTCTAAGAAAATGAGGCTCAAATCGTCAAAATGTTAAGAAAATCGTAAGAAAATCACTAGGCTCAATTTCCAAAATATAATGTTTTTATAGGCCAAAAATCGGTAATTCGTTGTTATTGCATTCAAAATGTTAAAGATGGAATTCAAATTCAAGTTTACGATATTATTAACAAAAGTGTAAACCACTCTAGCCAGTTTATTTCAGTAAAAGTTAAGAAAAATTTAAGAAAATCTCAGACTTAATTTCGGGAAAGTTAAGAAAATTGAGGCTCTGGCAAAATAATGACTTTCTTATAAAAAAACGTGTAGTTTGTTTTAACTATTTCGCTTGTAGCCAACTGTAAATAAAGGCATTACTATCATTACTATTATAATTATTATTTACCATTATCGTTTGGAGCAGCTGTGGCCTAGCGGTAATGTACTCGACTCAGACCACCATGGTCTTGGTTCGAGGGCCTCCGCAGACCAATGGTGACGTCAGGAAGGGCATCCGGTCCTAAATGCCCGTGCCATAACTTAAGTCCTCTCAGAGGCACCCTCCAAGCCCCAAGGAATTGGGGGAAACGGGGGTAAAATCGAGTATTTACGATTATCGCTTGTCGGTAATCGATCGTCATGTATCGGTAATTCTGGGACATTTAGTAGCCTTTCGGCAAATGTATGTTGCTACCCCCCCCCCCTCCACCGCTCAAAGGTCTTTTGGCACGCCACTGTTTTCTACTGAAGATGCTAAGGATACATACAGGTCTTGCTCTTTTGCCAAAGTCAATCCATCGCAATGAGGCAAAATTTGTTGACTCTGCACAATTGTATCCTTGATTGTATCCAGAGTGGTATCCATACGGAAAAGTAATCATGAACTCTCCTGCATGCTGTGTCATCTACAAGAAGAATTGAAAAGAGGTAGAGAGGATCCAGTAAATTTCTTATGTATGAGAAGTGCTTAAACATTTCCTTATAGGAACACGGTGGCTCGAATGCGCTGAGACTTACAGATAATTTTGAAACAAAGCAAGACTCAAGCTTCATCAAAAAGTAGATGCCATATTTATTGTAATGTTCTCATCTTGTTTTCATTAGAAAGTAGCACAATACCAAAGAATTATACATTCTCCAATGATTTCCAGGTGGCTTTACACATTTTGTCCCATAAGAAGACTTAAAGAATAACTCTAAGCAGAGAAATTTTAAGGATAATAAGGCTTAGCGAAATAATTGGTGAGCTTAGTGAGTGTAGTATATATGGCACTGTTGTTGGGCGATTGTCAAAGAAACCTCAAAAAGATCTTTGTGAGGAACTAATGTGTCAGTACTTATTCACACTCTAGAGTGCATTGATGAATGGATCAATGAGCTTTTCATATGATAATTCTATTGACCATGACCCAGCAAAAGTCTCATGTATTAGACGCATATCATGCGTATGAAGTTTACGTGGAATTAGACAGCTAAATTCAATGACATTGTGTCAGCATAAAAAAGTAAGAACAAGGCAGAGCTCATACCCTGTAGAATGGAATAGAATACTTCTTCAGCATGTGTGGTGATATGACAGTCATCTTGTGACGTAGAAATTGTGAGCATGTTCTGGCACTCCCAGGAAAAAAACCAGCTGCTAGCGTTTCAAGTCTTTTGCCATGCTCTGGTGGTATCGCATACCTATGATAATAAATTCATTATACGAAATCGACTGCAAGCGCATTTAAGTCAGTATCTTTAAAGGGGAGAGGACTGGAGATTACAGTGTGTCATGTAGTGGAAGGTCATGTGGTGGAGTGTCTTGTAATGTAGCATCACGTAATGAAGTGTCATGAAGTAGAGTGTCATGTAGTGGAGTGCCATGTAGTAGAGTGCCATGTAGTAGAGTGTCATACAGTAGAGTGTCATGTAGTAGAGTGTCATGTAATAGAGTGTCATGTAATGAAGTGTCATGAAGTAGAGTATCATGTAATGGAGTGTCATGTAGTGGAGTGTCATGAAGTAGAGTATCTTGTAGTGGAGTGCCATGTACTGGAGTGTCATGTAGTAGAGTGTCATGTAGTGGAGTGTCTTCTAGTAAAGTGTCATGTAACGAAGTGTCATGAAGTAGAGTGTCATGTAGTAGAGTGTCATGTAATGAAGTGTCATGAAGTAGAGTGTCATTTAGTAGAGTGTCATGTAGTAGAGCGTCATGTAAACAATAATTACGAGGTAACCTAGCAACGTGAACACTTTCAAAGCTATCATAGGCCTAGCTCATTCACATAGTGAGCACAGGGCTGTCAAGTTTTGGTAATTGAAATGCCGGCAAACACGTGTAAAGGCAAAATCTGACCGACTTAGCATGGACTGAAAGGCTACGTCCTTTGTGACCACACCCTTCTATTGTAAAATGCTTTTGTTGCAGGTCCTTGCACGCTTTTATGTAGAATAAGGTCCTTTCTGAACTTCGTTCAAAATGAGCTGAATGAAATAGAGAACTGACAGCCTGCCTATTTTGGAGCAAGCATGCGAGGGTGCGGGTTTGACTAGAAAATGCGTGCAAATCCTGCGAGATTCGGGACATTTGACAGGCCTGTGAGCAGTATCTGCTACTACCATTCTCCAGCAAATGGACTTTAAAATAAAGAAATTCAAATACATCTCAAGGTAATTTTGTCGTGTATTGGTTGTTTTGGAGAATAACAAGGCGGTCAGACGAGTTACATCAACCAAGATGCGAAGATAAGTTTGGAACTTGGTCCATTGATAAAAGACAAGGCGTCCATTGATGTGGCTTTCAAAACTTTAAATTACATTACAGCAAAACGTTCTAAAGCACACGAATGGCCACACATAACCACAAATTCTTGCCCAGAGAATATGCAAACTTCTGGGACTTTCCTGAATTTACAAGAAAACCATACCTGATATATACCCTTACGCACCGAATAAAAGGGGGGCCCCCGATTGCAGATTTTTGAAAATCTCACCACCCATTTCCATTTATCAAACATCTCCCTAACTAAGTAATTGTGAAAAAACTCCAACCCCACCCCCATATTACTAATCCTAATATTTCAAAGCTTTAAAAACGATAAGTAAGTATAACACATTGACTTTGTGAGCGCAAAACAATACTAACAACTAAGGAAATCGAATAGACGCATCCATGATTTATATGGTTGCTCCTGTTATTACTTTTGCATGGAATATAAGGGGCCAGTCATTTACAATTCTGAGTGATGGGCGGGTTAGAAATTAAAAATTGTTTAAAACTTCAGCACCTCATCTATTTTTGTCGAAAAACTTTCATACCTCATTCAGAAATGAGTACAAGATCTTATATGACAAAGCTCAAAAATTCTCCACCAAGTTTTATACCCCCAATTGCCCTTTGAAAAGTTTTCTTACCCTCTCCAATTGTAACCCGTCCCCGGTACTCAGATCTATAAATGACTAACCTCCAAAGAAATGTACAGTACATTCTGCAGGCAGGTGCAGTGCCAGCTATCGCAGATTGAGATGGATTTTAGGCCACGCCCTAAAAGTAAAACGCGATTTGGTTACCACACCCATTTCGCATCTTGCTAGAGGTCACTCAACCCAACCATAATAGTTTCTCAACACATTTGGACAGATGAGAAAATTGATCTTGCCTAGAAGCGGGGGAGAACATGTCCCTCCCAGTCCCCCAGTGGAGCCATAACAGTCTGCAGCTTCAAATAAATAAAAGTTAATAATTGCCAACACACCAAGATTTCGAGGCACCAAAATGCAAATAATTGATGCTGTATAGATCCATATCTTCGGTGTGCCATGCAAAGGACGTCTTCCACATACCAAAATACAAATATGCCGTATTCACACCTAGAATCTTCACGTTCTTTTCACTCTCAATTAGGTCAAGTATTGTATTCAGGTGGTTTATATTCCATGACTGGACATCCGGGTCGTAAATCGACCCTGCAACATCAGCACCGTAGATTGGCGGGTTGAATGTTATGTTCTTCCAGTACGCTCTCTCTACCTTTTCAACATCCCCTTCTGGGGGCCTGTATCTAAAATTGCAATTCATAGTGTCAGCAGAATCTATTGCTACTTACCGTAAATCCTCGAATAAGCCCCCCTGGGGGCTTACCTATTTCTGGATTTTTGCATGGCGCTTATTCCAAGGGGGGCTTATTCGAGGGGGGTTAAAAAATTTTCTGGTAGTTAGTCATATTCCATTTGAAATTATTCTACAAATAAACTACTTTTTGATGCTAAAAATACAAGCAAGAGGGTGTTTTCTAAAGGATATACGATTTTTGTTGATTAATGGCTGCCTTTTCTTTCTGAACTCCATACAGCACTAATATAGTCTCAAATAGCTAAACTCACATGCTTGAGGGGGGCTTACTCGAAGGGAGGGCTTATTACAAATTCGCAGTTCTAGGGTGGGAGCTTATTAAAAATTTGTGGTTCAAGGGTGGGAGCTTATTAAAAATTTGTAGTTCTAGGGTGGAGGCTTATTCGAAGGGAGACTTATTTGAGGATTTACAATAACGTTGTACCAAATTGAGCAACGCGAGGAGAAAACTGGAGCAGGCTCTTAGATAAGGGAGCCGGAGACTTGTTTTTTCTTTCTAGGGGCACGTAACAGGAAGTAGTGCAGCAGTGCACATTTCCCTTTAGAATAAAGTTTATAAGAACATTAAGGCTCACAATCCCTGAAATTTAAGAAAAAATTATGAATTATGCAAGGCTCAAGCTTTACGATCCTAAAATTTTTGTATATTCGAGAGATAATACACGTATTTTATTTACAAGAAAGTAGTACTCGACTGCTCAAAAAGTTAAGAAAGCTCAGTACTGGATTTTTGAAACCTAAGAAAGTTCTTAAGTGCATGTAATAAAAGTTCTGTAATTATCTGTGTATACACTGTCGTGTGTGTTATGTTGGTTCCACCTAGCAAATTAACTTCTCATATTTACCAAGATATAAGATAATTTCAAGTTTACATCGAGCTTCTTCACTTTCCAATTATGTACATGTGCAAAACATTGGAACTCAAAAATTATTGCTAAGAAAATCCAAAGAAAGTTTTCGTACTGGCATCCAGAAAAAATAATCTAAGACTCAAAAACAAATAAAATTTAAGAAAAATGAGGCTAAGCGAAACATTAGGTAATCTAATAAAAAGGGTGTAATGGTCAAGAACGTATGTTCCTTTGCATTTTTTAGAGAGAAACTTCAACTGCTGACTATTCACATGTTAAAACTAATACGAATAAGCTGTACTCTCAAGTGCAAAACAAACGGGGGATCCTAATAAACAGGAGGGTTGGAAAAAATTCCGAAATTAAATAACAGGGGGACTCAAAATAAACGGTGGGGGTGGGAATTTGAGAAAAGTTTTGAATGATTATATAAGAACGGAAGGAACAAAAACAGGTTTTCATAAAGCATAAAACTAAAATATATACAACAGTACTTTATTTGGCCAAAACAATTGGGCGAAAATAGTACTACACATTTTTGATTTTATAAGGAACCTAGCTCAAAGCCTAGTTCTAAAAGTTCCTTATTTTTGGGCCTCTTATTATCAAATTCGAGTACTAAAAGCTCTTTAATAGTTCCTTAATTTTCACTGCATATATAGTGCCATAAAACTGGTACAAACATAAGGAAAAATCAATATTCTAGTATCTATGTAAGTTGCCAATGGAACCGGGTTCCTAATTCTTGGTTATTTGCAGTTAATAAATTTTTGAAATTAAAAAGTTCCTTGGACTCTTCTCCATTAGAAGTACAAGTTCGTTAAATATTTTAGCCGTCTGCATGTAGGTTCCTTTTAAAGTGGTTCCTTATAAAATAAAAAGCGTGTAACGAAGAAAGGAAAGGAAATGAAATGAGGGGTTTGCAAAAAAGCTAATCTTTTTCTTAAAACTAATAAACGGGAGGGGTTCTTAATAAGGCTTGGGGGGTTGGAAAAAATCGAAAAATTACTAAGCGGGGGACGTCTACTTGGCACCTGAGAGTACTCCTTTCTTTTTTAATTTTCTGCTTCTGATCCTAAGATTATTTTTACATTATTCTTTAGTGCTGAAGATGTCACTTCGCCTGAAAATCATAGGATTATATTCGAGAGCTTTCTGATGTCCTACTACTTTATAAAGCAAAATAAAAATGGAGCAGAACAACAAATATTGCATCGACAAGGTAAAAGTGAATCTAAAAGTAGTATTGTATCTCGAACACACAAAAATTCCTTGTTTTCATGAAGTATGAATTTATCTTAAACTATTCTGAAATTTCAGTGATTCTGAGTCTCAACATTCTTACAAACTGTATTCTTATGGAAAAGGAAAGTACTGATCTCATAGCAATAATGTTGAAAATTTGCATACTAGCAAAAACACACATCTACGCAGCTGTGATCATGTAACTTCTCAGGCTGATGTGGACAATAATAGACAACAATAGATGATTGAGTTAGAAATATCCAAATAAACAGAAAATGCTGTAACCGCAGCACAGATGACCTACGATACGCGGCTAACTTTTCTTCTACGTGGTACAGAAAGCTGGTGTTACAAAGCTCATTTGATGCGTGAATTGCTATGCAATCGTGATCAGAGTTAAAGTACAAAACTTACTTGTCACTCTCAGCCATTTCTTTTAGCTCTCGTACAGTTAAGGGCTTTTGCTGTACGTTGAATTGCTGATAAACACCTGGAAAAGAGAATTAATGCTAATACCAGTGATCTGCCGAGACATCTGTTGGGGG
>WIPJ01001868.1:210218-235890 GCA_018155075.1 Cassiopea andromeda
CTCTCTCTATCTATCTGTCTCTCTCTTGATTCCTATCCAATCTGATTTGTTTTTCTGTACCTAGTCGAATCCTACCCTCAATCTTCACTCTCTCTTTTGTATAAGTAACTTACAGAGATTCTATAAACTTCTACCAATCAAAATTAAAAATAACAGGATACGGAATTTACGTAAATATGGTTAATAAACAACTTGGAATAACAACTCTTGAACGTAAACATGACCAATGTAAGGCTATACTTGAATAAAACATATAGTAAACAACGATATTATTGCATATTACAACCGCTACTCATACATGTGCGTCAGCTATGTGTGAATAGTTAATGAATGAACGAAGAAAGAGCGCTGCGAAGTCGTCCGCAAAGCGTGTAACGTGTATGGAAAACCCCGACACAAGCTATGAATTCAACTTAGTTTTCCACCGGAGGGGCGCCTTAAGGCTGATCTCCATTCACCAATTTCTGGCGCGCGCGACTTTTTGCGATCGAAATTTTGCGAACACATGGTGAATATCAAATTACACTTCAGCTACAGCTACACAAAATGAGCGTTTTGAGATGCAATCATTTGCTGCATTTGTTTTTCAAGGGGGCAAAACAAACTCCCTGCTTGCTCTTAAAGCTAAAATAACAGCTATTATTGTCAGAGGAGCTAGTGGGTTTTGTTTCTGAAATATCCTAATTTTTCTGAAAGTAGATGGAAGAGACTAATTTCTCTGTTAATTTCCCACCTACCTATCTTCCTTTATCACTATGGATATGATACTGTTCATATGCAACGCGAACTTCAAACCACATTATTCCTAGCCCGACTGGTCCACAGCTACGACGCCATTGTGCAATTGGTCACTTCCTGAAACTTCTATTCTTTTGCTAGGCTACTACTGGCGATCTCTCAAAAAGTCGAACAAACTTCAACTTTTTCTGGCGATGGCGCGATCATACTCACGTGCTTTTTTGTTGTAAGTACGCATGCCTAGATCCACGGCCCATCGCAAAAAGTCGCGCGCGCGCCAGAAAGTTGTGAATGGAAATCAGCCTTTAAAGGCCTGGAGGTAGTCATGATATTTTGCACCCTCTGGTAAGGCCCTTGTAGTATTATAAATTAGCTTGTTATTTTGCAGCTAGCTAATGTAAATTCTTATATGTATAGAAAAAAGAGGCAAAAAGTCTTGGCAAATATCGTGCGAATACCTATTGGTCTCCTAAAAGCAGTGACCTGTACTAAATAGTTAAAAAGCAGATAGCAGAATCTACAAAGGAATTTCGACACACCTGCATCATGTTCTGATCTGTTACGCCAGCCTGTCCGCCAAGCATCTCAACAATGGATGACTGATCACAGTTAATCTTTTTGAACAGAGAATCGATTCCTTAAGGAAAGCAAGTATTATCAAAAACATAACTATAGTCTGAATCTACAAAAAGCAGAAAATTCAGCAGCGACATGCAAGTTTCTTGGTAACCTAAACATAATACTGACAGTTCTCCAGGAGATTCAAAACATTTCTTGGAAATCGCAGCTGACGTATAAATTTCAAGAGAAGAGTCACGATGAAAAACATCTTTCTTCTTTATATATTTCACTATTTCGACATTATTACTAAAATTAGGCCTAAGCCAGTAGACATATACGGTTTAGTGACATAAACGATATTTATATCAATATCGTTTATGTCACTAAACCGTGTATGTCTACTGGCTTAGGCCTAATTTTAGTAATTATTGGAATGTCGAAATAGTGAAATATATAAAAGAAGAAAGATGTTTTTCGTCGTGGCTCTTCTCTTGAGATTCAAAACATTCTGCAACGAATCTCTAACAGGAACATAGTGGTGAGAAGTTAACATTGGAAAATTTTGGAAAGACCTAAAAGTAAGCTGATTGGCTAATAACAAAAATGTAATTCAAAGAAATCTATAAACAAGGAAGGGAGAAAATTGAAAAAACAGTACAGAAGTAAAACAAAGGAGACAATTCAAAGGAAAACTAAAGCATACTCATGAAGATATAGGAAACAGAGAAGACATTAAGGTAGCAAGAATAAAAATATTTGCTAATTTAACCTATTTTATACTCTGATTGCAAATACGTTCCTTCAATGCTAGTTCTTCCAAACATAGCTAGTAGTTACCTGCTTTAAGCTGCTCAAGAATTTTACTTGCTGCTTTGTGATTCTCATCGTACATTCTTGCCTTCTCTGATTCATCCGCATGCTTTTCCTATCACAATGAAAACATTACGTCTAAACATATTGTGCTCCACTTAATGAAATTCAATTCGAACTGAAAAGTAAACCGTAAAAAGGAAAATGTATGCTAAGGGCGTGGTCGTCTAATGGGATTTGGGGAAATTTCCCGGTAGGCTTCTCGACACCCTTTTATGTTGGCCCCTTGGCTTTTTCGCTTTAAGCTTTTATCATTTGCGGCATCAGATTTTGTAGAAAAAGCAAATAAACAAATGCCCCACGTTGTCTCCGCCAAACTAATTTCCAAAATATTATAAGTGACGCCAGCAATCAGTTCTTAACTCTCAAATGGTCTAATTGCCAATCAGAGTTCGTAAAATACGCCCTGAATCTTGCGAAAATGTCAACAATGGCTGCCAAAACGCCTCCAAGCTGTGAGAAAGTGCACTACAAACTCCGAAATGCTGCAAGTGAAAAATTCAGTAAAAAAACAAACTTGTGTGCTTTGCAAAATAAAAGAGTTAACTTAGATTTTCATCTTGCGCAATTTTGAAATTCCCTCTAAAACTCAAGCTATGACAGTTTGAAAATAGTGCAAACTCTTGGAATTTGTAGTTTTCTCAAATTTGTTTCAGGGCGTATCACTGTTAAGTCTTTATACCAATTCGCTACGTTTTCATGCTGGATTTTTCCGGCCCATAAAACCACCACGTCCCTCATGCATACATACGACGTTGGTACATCAGATAGTTAATCAAACTAGCTCAAACCAAAAATTTGTACTACCACAAAGCAAAAGAAAATTATAAGGAAATACATTCATCTTCAATTTCTAGGAACTTCATTGAGGGTCCTAAAAATAACAATAAATCTATTTCCTAGTCAGGGTCCCTCACTATAACCCTTGTCACAGTTGAGCACAAATAATGGCAGCTACATACCTCGAGATCTCTCAGAACCCTCTTTCTCTCCTGTTCCAGTCCAGCGCTTTGACTTTTAAACTGCTCAATGTCATCCTTAATCCCCGACTTCCCTTCCTGTTGCATCTCTATATCATTATTCAGTTCATTCACGTAATTGAACAACGCGAAATTTTTGTCTTCAACCTCAATGAAAATATCAACAAGCAAGTCGATATCTTCTATCCCAGTCGTCTTTTTGATCTTTTCAAAGGCAGCTTCGTAAGACTAAGAAGGCAAAAGATAGGTAGTCTACAATTCTATCAATTGATTTTAACATGTAGGACAGGGACAGACTGGCCGGTAGAGCCATTTGGGCGATTTTCCAAAGGCCGGCTGCATGAAGCGGAGAAAACGTTAAATATCAAGAACTTCACAACGTATATGTGAAAGAACAGACATTAAAATTGAGGATCTATCAGAAATTTGCATCTTTTTCAATATCTCTGCCCACCAATTTACTCTTTCTAGAATTTATCGGCCAGTTTAATCAAGCTGTGCTCGGACCGTATAATCTAGCCAGTCCGACTCTGATGTCAAGAATCGCACAGGTCACGTCGTATGATGGTAGGCGTGTGATTTTTAATGAAACTTGCTAATACGTTCTTTCTAATCTAACCATACACGTACAACTCTCGCTAGAAACAGGGAACTTGAATTTGGCTTGCCTGGTAGTACAATAATCATATAATGCCACAATGCTACAGTAGGTAACTAAGAGCTAGTTCATACGATGAGCCATAGATGACCCGAACCTATTATAGCCCTGGTTCAGCAATGGCGCGACCGAAGGGGATGAGCCAGTATTGAACCAATGAACAGCGTGACTGTGGCTCGAGTCGATGCTTTTCTATGGTTTCATATGTTGAACCGAAGATGAACTTAACTACTCAAACTGCTAAATCCAGAGGTTCAGCTCATCTACGGCTCATCGTATGAACAAGTTCTAATAGGGTATTAGTAAGTTGGTAGCAGTTCGTAGGTGAAAAATCCGAAGTACTCCATGATCTGTTTCGCACACAGACAGTATAGTACGTAATGTGGATGATTATTGTTGTCAATTTCAAGAGGGTATATTCAATGTTTTTTCTATCAAAAGCAAGACCTTTGAACATTTAGATGTATGCATCAAAAGAATGACCAAAGATACCATAAGAACTGATAGAGACGTTTATAAATGTAACTTTATGGTAATTAGATGATAGTTCTTGTTATGAATGATCAAAATTACACAAAGGGAATACCTCAATTGTATCATCTTTGTCTCCCATTTTCTCCTTCTCATGTGACTTCCTGGTGGTTGTCATTCCTTCGTGTGCTTCTGCCCTGTCCTCACCCTTAATTCCCATAAATTCTTTCAGTTTTCTGTCATGGTCAATGATTCTCAACAGCTCTTTCAATTCCATATTGTGCTGGGCAACATCCTTGTCAGATTTCTCCTTTAGTGCTAGCATCTTTGTTTGTGCATCATCTCTGTAGCATCAAATGAAAGAGATATACATCACCATAGAAGAATTACATGAACAAAATCTATGACGTACTGCTACAGTTACACCATATACGTACCGTATTTAGTACTGCATACCATACACCATACCGTAGCTAGTACTGCACAATACATTTACAGCGCTAGGCCAGTTTTTCCTGTGTTACAACAACGCTTATAGTTCTTCTAGTTACAGTTTTAATAATTCTTCCAATGTTGGCTACATTTGAAAGATCCAGCTTGATTCCACTGCTGCATAGGTCCTGCTCAACGGTCTACAACCAGGTCGTCTTTTACTATTCGTGTGGTTTTGTTGTTGTTACGCTGAGGCAGGTGTACTGTAGAGGGGAGATCAGTGCAAGGGGGCTCAGCCCCATTCTTATAACTATGGGTATTGATGGCTTGCATTTAAACTTGGTGTATACCTTGTTTTTAGCAAAATTTCTTTGCCATTTAAGTTCAATTATCTATCTTAGTTTCTAACACCTTCTGAAAAACTTGCTTGCAACGTTCAATCTACGAATATTATCAATTGTGATTTTGATTATATTAAGACTAGACTTTAAAGTATAGCTTTTTCTTCATTTTATGGTTACAACTTTCGACATATGCCGCTCAACAATAGTAAGGCCGAGATTTCTGCTCTTAACAACTTAAGTTGGAATAAGGATATAGCCATCATTAAGTCTGGTAAGGGTAATGGTATTGTCATTTTAGATCGTACTGATAATGCTAATAAGGTTCTTTCCATCTTAGCTGATAGTAGTAAATTCGCACCTCTTAATTCCGATGATATTGATATTCGCCGGAGAATAGAAGGCAAATCAGTTTGTGTTCTTAGGAACAATCTTCTTAAAGTAAATACATCTCCGAATGAAATGTATCGTTAAATGCTACATAAGGAAAATTGTCCTGTTAGACCCATTCCTTCTGTTATTGGTACTTATAACTACAAATTGGCTAAACTCCTAATTCCTCCTTGACAACCGTTTGCTAGTAACCAGTACACGGTCACTGACTCATTCTTCTTTGCCAATAAAATTTCTTCTTTTCTTAATCAGTCTTTTGTTATGGCCAGTTTTGATGTTTCTAGTTTAGTCAATAGTATTCCTCTAGTGGAGTTCATTGATATATGCACCAACCTTCTTTTTCACGACCGTAATTTCATCTATTACAATGGATGTAAGTTTGATAGACAAAATTTTCGTAAACTACTTTCCTTCACAGTTAATGAAAGTCACTATGTTAGTTCTATAAGCAGCTAGGAATCCAGGGTGTATTTGAGTTGTTTTCACAATTCAATGTAGTATAGAAAGACACTTGAAGCATGTGCATTAAAAGCTCTTATTCTGATCATTATAGAGTATTCTTGTTGTTCAAAGAATCGTTGAAAGTTCTATTAGCAAAAAATAATATGAACTTCCCTATTATGACACTCTAACTACGATTGCTGCTGACAAGCACATCAAGGGCAGGTGGGAACAATGCTCTACTGTCGTATTGGAGACAAATCTAGTACCTAACCACCATAAGATCTGAGCACCATTAGTAGCACCAAACAATGGCTCAATTACAATAACTCACTTCCCCAAGGAGTAAACAAACTGCTACCGTTTTACTTTAAAAAGTTCACCCTTTACGTACCTTGCGTCGTATGAAGTTGTTGAAGCTTCCATGATTTCGGCAATTTCTTGCTTATTTTCATTGAATTGCTATGGAGCAAATCACAAAAATCGGTTAATTGCAAAGAAGAACGACGACCATAAGATACCAAATACTTCTTGACTTTAGTAATATTGACGACTGATCCGGTGTTTCGACTAGTCCATGATAAAGACTATTCCATGATATAACTATTCTAATTTAACTAACACGTGACCACATGATAAAAACCAACGTGGAAGGACGTACAAAGTGGGAACGAACGTGGAAGGGAACATTATAGAGGACAAAAATACGAAATGGAAAACAACACAGGGCGGACTACAAAAGAGAACAACAGAAAGATGAAGGAGTATCTCAAGAGTATCTCAAGTATCGATTATAAAGTCTGCAAGATATGATGCCAACCATTGATAGTGGTGCTTTATGTAACTCTCGCGTTAAGAGACTTTCCACATTGACATTTAATTGACATCACTAAGTTTGATTTGCAATTCGTTTAAAATATCCGAATCAGATAAAGGCAATAACACAACTGAAATATGTGAGAATTTGTTACAAATGTTGTAATGAATGTAGGAGTGGAAACGAAAATACAGAAGATTTGGTAAGTCTGTTAACATCGTATTCTTACAAAAGTAGCATGCTCAAGGCAAAAACACAGAAGACAGATAGAAAATTTGATTGGATGACAAATTCCTTAAAAATCGAGGCCACGGATCAAATCAATATGCTGGAGGAAGCCCAAGGAGAAAAGAGGAATAGAGTTACCTTTTCAAGCTTCTTGTAGAGACCTTCAAAGACTTCTCGTTCAGTTCTAGTATGATCGATGACTTCTCTCAACTTACGATTGCAGGCCAAGGAATCGTTGAATCTAGTGCTTGCCTATTGAAAAGTAAGCAACGTAAAGTTTGGGTCACCAAATGAAAACGTTACTGCAACGATAGTTATGAGATGCTTATAGTGGGACCAAACACCTCATGGTATCTACAGAGCATATTCTATACATGAAATTCTCTGATATTTCCTGACAATCCTTTTTAAACTGGCAAAGTAGCTTTGCATTCTAGTACTTCTACATACAACATGTGTGAATTATTAGGGGGTGGGGGAGTGCCATCTGGTCCTCATTATCGTGAGCCTGCAAAACAGAATAAAATATCAAAATCCCCCTGATTTTCAATGTATTTCAAAACAATTAAAACCATTCCTGGCTTATCATGTTTTCTCTAATTTTAACCAAAACTAACCAATTTTTTAGGCTTTCAAACTCCTGTATGAACATTGAAGACAAGATTCATAGCTTTTGGCTTATAGAAAGGCCTGGGTATTCTCGTTTCTTAACAAGCGCTGACCATTGGTTGAATATACTAACTAGGAGTATATAGGTCATACTAACAAACAAGAGGAAGTTGCTTTAACTCAGGGGTGCTATAAAGGGGCAAGAGTGTGATGGTGGCACACAAGGGTGTGTCAAAATAGGGGATGGGGGAGGTCAGACCTCCCACTTTTGCCGAAAATGTCGGATATTTTATAGATTGTCGGTATATACTTGCTGTACGATCATCGCTTGTCAGTACTCGATGATTATTTGTAGGTAATTCAGGGGCATTTTGTAGTCTGTCAGCATATTTTTGTTGCTAACCCTCCCCCACACTCAAAGGAATTCTGGTATGACACTGGTGTCACATCTTCCCCCCTTTTGCTGGTGCTTTCTGTAATCTTTCCGTTTGTTGGTAAAAACTGGCGTTGTGATCACCCTTTTAGGAAATTTAGTAGCCTCTAATAAATGTCTTCTGCTACACCCTCCCAATCAAAAGTCCTTTGGTGTGTCACAGGTGCTACAATTTCCCTTCTAGGAGCATGCTACTTCCAGCAGTGCTAACAACATGCAAGTAATGTTTCCGCCTCCATGTTAGTGTAGCCAACTCCCAATTGGAAAATTGCTGATGCCATCCCTGCATAACTACTTCCTCTCACATCCAAAGCATATACCTGGTTATATTTATTATCATCACCCAGTACAGGCCTAATCCACAAAATGTTTCTAATCTATGAAATGGTTGGGATAGTTAACAGACTCAGAAATTGAACAAATGCTACAGGAGCTTTATTGAAACCATTGCTTTTGAGAGAAATGATTCCTACCACAACTGCTACCCAGTGGAGGGGAAGGAAAGAAGGGAAGAGGGTTGGGGCACAGCCACAGGAAGGGTTATAGACTATGTCCTATGAATTTTCCAGAAACATTTTGTTAATATAGAGACAAACCCATCTGAATGGAAAGGGAAGAACAGGTATCAGAAGGTTTTGACAACAAGAGCACTTCTATTCTTTTACTGAAAAGGGGAGTGGTCTGGATCCCAAGAACCCCTCTTAGCTGTACACGCACATACATCATAGCTGAGTAAAAAGACTCATGAAAGATAAATGAAACTGGGCAACTCTAGCCAATGCTCAGGTCCACAGAAAGCTAACATGTGACTCTTTCCATTCCCTGTCCAATGCTTACAGACCAGCTGGCAAATTTTTCTCATATACATTTCAAGTGATATTATACCATGCTATAAAACTGCTTGCAATAGCAAGCTAAAAAATGTAGTCCAGGCCCTCAGATATAAAAAGTTGCTGACCCTTCTAAGAGGGCATGCATTTTTCAGAGTAAGCCCCATCAAGTCAATTTGAAAAGCATTTGATGAAATTAATAAAGCTATATGAATCATACTTTAAGAAAAACAAGTGAAGGGATGTAAATGGAATACAGGCCAACCTGATGCAATCTATTCTCAAGCACTCGTGTCTGTTTTTGTATCATAATCTGCTTTGCTTGACTCATGTGTACACTGGAAAAGATAAAGCTCTGCATGATGTCACTTCCTGGACTGAGCTATCAGTGACTTATTGCACATTTATTGATACACATAAAGGTATAAATATATACCAGTTGTTGTAGATAAAATTGTTTTGTGCTTGTTCAAACAGCTGGTTCACAAAAGAAATCTTTTCACTTACAAGATAGAACATATTTATAGCATGGCTATTAACCAGCTGACTGGTCAAATCCATTGTTGAAAATACTAGCCACTACCAAAAATTGAGTAAATAAAACAAGCTTGGTTTTGAAGAAGAAGGCTTTAGGTTGAAACTAAAGAGAAAATTGTCCAGCTATGCTGAGGGCCATAGCAAAGAATGACCTTAGAATTCAATAGCTACTCAATTGTGCATTAGTAATGCATCGGAATAACTCATGGGCATCTGGTCAGGTTGGTGGGAGTTCAAGTCAATTCTAGGGAATAAAACTGTTTCAAGAGCTTTTATAGCCCACTTAAGAAATACAAATGTAAAATCTATCAGCTATTGATGAATATTTAGTATATATAAAGCTAGAATATCATGGATACATACCCGCCCATATTTTTGTGCTGTCTTTTGATGTTTTGTTCCATGGAATGAATCTGTAACAATTAAAAGAGGGTGAAGCAGATCATAACACAACTTATAAAAACTAAACAATAAGATTCTTTCAAAATGTCTCAGTAGAATAAAGTTAGATGCATTGTGTAAAAAGACAAAAATTTGTTTAACATTGCAAAAATACAATAGGAGCAACAGAATGCCTGATGCAGTGTAAACTATGCTTACTAAAAATGTAGCATTATGTAAATGAAATGTGCACAAATAACTACCTCCCCATCTAGCTCACCAATTAGTTCCTTTTCTGCCAGAATTTTTTGCAAATATTTCTCTACAAAATAAGCAAAGTATGTTGATATGCAAATTTTTGGCAAAAACAGTAGATGAAGCATTTGCACAAATGAAGCAATGCTCATGCTTTCATATATCAGTTTATAACATAGTTTGTGAAGCAATGGGGTAATGGTTATAGCTTGCTTGAATGCTAAATGGTAGTAGCAGTAGTTGGGGGAGTTTGCAGATACCTCTTAATGGATAAAATGGCTAGCACAAATAATTCATATTCAATTCATAACACTTGCACTGCAGTTAAAAACTATGAATAAAGCTATGACAAACATACCTTCACCATCCATCAATGCATTCAGTGTCTCAGTGTTATTAATATCCTATGATTTAAATAAATTCTAACATTCAAATCCACTAGTAAAATCTTTGAATGGTAGGAGCAGTAATCTTTGAACATGGGTGCCCATTTTGGCAATGATTATGATAATTATAGCTGAATTCCTCAAAATGAGCATAATTATGCATATTTTATTTCAAAAGTATGCTTTCTTTTCTTCATATAATTTCTAAAAACTCATCACCAATGCCACCAATGCAGTTTTCTCTCAAACATGAAATTAGACATTGCTCTTTCAGGTATAATTTCATGTAACTGGATTCTCACACATTAATTGGAATGATCAAATGCAAAGGGCATTGCAACTTCAGCATCATGTTATATTTTATTAAATTGCATGAAATGTGCAAAATCAAATTAAAGGGTATCTTGGCTATGAAAAGATATCATGCCTTAAAGCCATACATAATTTCTATGCTTTGATTTGTTTGTGAAATTTGAATAACTGAAATTTAGTTGCATTAGGACCTTTAAAAAACATTAGTGTATCATCCTATATCAAACATTTTTAGACTCAGGCAAGCACAATTTTTTATTCTCAGTATAAGGGATTACAATCTGGCATGCTTAGGGTGATTGTATAATTCCTCATCATAGTAATTAAATGTATAACATCCTAACAATGGTAATTATAGTTTAAATATGTCCCCCTGTAGAAGGTGCAAAAAGTATGCATTGTTCATACTTGGAATTTCTTGTTGATTTACAGCTGAGAAAAATGAATGCTGACTGATACAAAACTATGTCCAATTGCAAAGGCAATAGTAATTATTCCCAATGATGCAATATTTATCAAGACATACATGAAGAAAGAATTTAGAAAATAAAAAAAGTGACACAGGAGGAGAAAATGATGTATGCAGGGATAAGAAGCCAATGGTTTTTTAAGGGGTCTCATATGAATTTTCTATGAATATTTTTCCCCAATGTACCTACCAAACAATATTTTAATTCCTAAGAAAAGACAATCCAAGGCAAAAATTTCCTGCTAATCATTTAAAGTCTTTTATGTATCAAACCATTATAGAAAACAACAAATACGAAGAAAATCTTAATAATTTATACATGGTATTTCATATTTTTCTTTAACCTGAATCTTCTAAAAAATTTCCTACCAACTGATGAAAACTTTTAGGGGAATGGCATTCCCGTACCCACACTATTGGTACCCTGATATAACACAAAGTAATGGTATTCAGGGCAGAAAGCCGGCATACTTTATCCCCATTCCTTAGCAATTTAGCAGCTCAGTAAAACTTACAAATATTACCTTTGTCTTATTTAGCTGACTACCAGCTAGCTCATTGTCCTTCATAAGTTCCTCGTTTTCTTGTTGCAAAGCTTCAATAGTAGCCCGTTGTTTTCTAATCTTGTTTTGTGACTCATCACTGTAGGCTTTCCTGTCTTTGTCAAACATTCTATATTGCTGTTGAAGCTTTATGAGCTCTTGCTCCGCTACAATTATGAATAAAACCGTGGAGCTATATGAGAAACAGTATAGTATCCCTGTTGCCTCTAACGACATAAAACATAACTTTTGTAACAAGTTTTAATTTGTCGTTACGAGTAATCTCTGTGGTTTATAAAAATTAAAGTACTAGCCATATGCATCAATTTTTTCGGTGCTTGTAACACTCACAAATATCAAATGGGCCTAACTCATTACGGTGGGATGATCATACGCACGAAGCCTCGTGTGGAGATAGTAAAAAAATTATCCATCAAGTTACCTAGGCCATCTGGCTCAACTTCACTTGCATCTGAAAGGCCACTTTGTACTCTTCGCATCTTGCATGTATGTTAAGCAGCTCACTACCCTTGTAAAATCAAGACTGCCTTCTTCTACATGCAGGAAGATCCAGTACACATACGTAAACACTCTTGTCACTTAGCAACAGAGCAAGAAATATGGCGGAAATGCTGTGAGCATGTTACTACGTACACAAATTGAAGCAACAGCCGTACTCCAGATGGGAGAATGGACAGCTCGGCACAGACAACAGACTCCATCATATTATGCTACATTATGACATGGCCTAATAATAATATTATGTACTGTGCTACAGGCTGATAACTTATCACAGATATGCGGAGATAATTTACTCTGGAAATAATACCGCCATGTCGACGCTATCGCTCCTGTACCTTTGATGAGGAAGTGTACATCACTTCACTTATTTACCCTCACGGATCATGAAAGGGAATTTATTTTCTTGCTGTAAATGAAGAAATTTCTCATCCTGATACTTTGCTGCGAATGCCAAATAATGTAGTAACCAGGGGTGACTTATAGGGGGCTCAGTTCCTTTGTTACATTTCTAGTTCATTTTGGGAGAGGGGTCGAGCCCCCTAACAATTTTAGTATTGATCTTTCCTTTCAAAGTGCATTGTCCTTACTTCCAATGTTTTGTATTATATTGCTACAATGAATTTCATCACTGTAACATGGCTATTGAGATCATTCTACTTGTTGCTTGTATTGTATCATACTCAGACGAAATTACCATGTATCCTGCCTTTACTACATGAGTGTAGTTGCAAGCACGCCACCCCAAATTTTCAACATTGCACCTAAAGCCCCCTCTTGCTGAAATATTTAGAAATCACCCCTGGCTATAACTGGATACAGCCTTTGTGCTCAATGAAATTTCTAGGAATAAATTGGAGAAATTTTGCGCAATTTCTAAAGGGTATGACCTCAAAAATTCTGGTTTGAGCTCACTTGTTAACAATTTAGCACTGCATCTCTTAATAAATACTTCAATACTTTGCTATCATACATTATTTTCAAGGATATAAAAAAACTTCTGCTACATTTCTATGAAGTAACTCCAAGAGCAAAGGTAGAATCTGTCACCTGATATTTATTTCTAAATAGAATTTAGTGAATAATCAGTAATGTCTTCCAATGTTTTAGAAATGAAAAGTTGGTGATGCAACACTAAGAAGAGGGTATAGTAGAGTCAATAGTCTAGCCAAAAAGAATCAGCATTTATTTAGCTGACAGGTAATTTTGGCTTAAAGCAAGGGACATACACGTTTTTTTATAAGAAAAAGGTTATAAGAAAATGAAGCTCAAATCGTCAAAATCTTAACAAAATCGTAAGGAAATCACGAGGCTCAATTTCAAAAATATAGTGTTTTTATAGGCCAAAAATCGGTATTTCGTCGTTATCACATTCAAAATGTTAAAGATGTGTTAAGAAGAGACTAATTTTATGTGGCATATGAACATTTGAACAGTTTCTTATATTTATGCTGGTTGCTGTTGTTGTTTGAACAGGTTGTTAAACATAATGGCTTACTATCTTTCGCTTACGATGTTGCTGTTCTAAAATGTAATTCATTTTGTTCCTGTTTATGGTTTACAGTTTGAACCTAATGTGTTGGTTTTATTCGAACTACTTTCCTCTAGTATCGCTTCATATTTAACAAAGATGGAATTAAAATTCAAGTATACAATATTAATAATAAAAGTTCAAACCATTTAGCCAGTTTTTTTCAGTAAAAGTTAAGAGAAATTTAAGAAAATCTCAGGCTCAATTTTGGGAAAAGTTGAGAAAATTGAGGCTCAGGCAAAATGATTTTCTTATAAAAAAAATGTGTATTATTGCAAGTCTCCTCAACTAACACTCTACTTCCCACTGCAGTAACCAACAAACTATCTTGATATGCCACACTCTAGTTAGGTTAATCCGTTATGAAATGAAAAAGTCATCATCATTACTTTTTATTATTTCCAATCTAGCATGAAATGGATGAGGTTTCTTTGATGGATTATCTCCAAGCCATCACAAAATACTCTAATGCTGTGAAGAAAAGTTATAGCCTTCCACTCTTTATAATGCTATGGCCACAGATGGCCCAAAAATACATTCTAAAAAACTTTATTCCATTGATGCCCAAGAAATGGACTGATATTTGATGTAGAAGTTGTCTAGGCTCACTATGGCCAGCACAAATGTCTTTTTGACTGTACTTGCCAATCTACCATATAATATTAGCTGACAAGGACTTATGTGGTCTGTAGATAGCATGATCTTAACAATATAGTGTGAATGATAATTTGATGGATCACCTGGGTATAATAGGTAGTCAGACCCAAATTTATTACCATTTGTTATAAAGAAACCTTTTCCCCATAGGTCACAAAATACAGCATACCTAGATTTATCTTCTAGAGATAAAGGGAAGCTCCACTCTAGTTTGTCTATATCATTGAGAACTGTTTGATTAAATGGTGAATTAATTTCTACCGTTGTTGGTACATGTACCCAAGTAGCCTTTGAATAGTATTGCATATCATCAGATGTTACTGGTCTTGTTTCAAACATTTTTTCTGAAAATTCCTGATTCTTCTTATTTACTAATGGTACCATCCCCATAGAAGTAGCAACCTCTTCTTCTAGCTGTGCGTCTTTATCTTCTTTTGAGCATTTTTCCTGCTTATTCGAACTTTTCACATCTGATTTAGTCCTAAAACACTTTTGCTTGATGCATCTATCTCGCACAAACAATTGCACTTGATTTAACTGAGATTCCTCCCTCAGGGTTTTGAAATCTTGAACATATTTCTTGTCAACTACACTCATTCCTACGTCTTTGCTAGAAAGGTAGGCGAAACCCTTTTCAAGAAGCAGGGAAACTTCTTCAGGCATGAGCAAAAGTGGAAGAGACATTACTTGATTTTGCCAGGGTTTTCTAGGGAGTGACCCAATGAACATTCCAGGAATTCTTAGTTCCTTTTTCAACTTAATTACATCAGTCTTCCTCCAAACAGCTGCACTTCCAGCTTCCAGCAACGTGATGCTAATTTTCGAATCATCCATCATGCCATCTTTGCAATAGTGCGTAAAGCCTCAGTGTGAAGGAGAGGCTGGAAGTACTTCTTGTTTCAATTTCTCATCGATGTCAAGAAAATTAAAGAGGAACTTTTGCTTCCTGAAGTTCTGACATTTTTGTAGGAACGTATTCAGCACTAGCTATGACTAACTTGGGAACACACAACAACTTTCCAATCAGAGCTTGGGAACTTGCAGTCTACATTTTTATAGCAGTTAGTGGTTCAATTGGCAACTCACTCGTTATGGCTGTACTGAAAACAAACAAAGGAATGGGTTCCACAGCATTTGGAACTTACATTGGATCATTAGCTGTCGCTGATTTGCTAGTTTGCCTCCTCTGCCTACCAATATATCTAACATCAACGTCATGGTACAAAGATCACCCCACTGGGAAATCCGGTGACGCAATGTGCAAGATTTTTACAGGATACAATGTTCTGTTCTTTTTCGCTACGGTGTCCGTCTATACCCTGGTTGTTCTTGCACACGAAAGATATGTTGCTGTGTGCCATCCATTCAAAGCACGGACAAGATCAACACAGCTAAAGGCATTTGTAACGATTGCCATTATTTGGGTGTGCTCTTCCTTGCTCGGCCTACTTTCAGTTGTTGGCGAAAAGTATGCGCCTACAGCCAATGCCAGCATTGGTGCCCACTGCACCTTTTCCAATGCTTACAATAACGATGTCACCCCAAAAGTAATTTATGGTGTGGTATTTGCTATTCAATGTATCTTCCCAATAACATACTTGGTTGTCTGCTTTGCAAGAATACAACGCTGCTTGAACTCTAAAAAGCTCCAAGCACTTAGTTGTCAAACGAAGCATGTCCAACAGGGTGAGTTGCATATGATTAAAATCAGAAGGTACAGTATAAGAACTGTCATTATTGTGATCATATCATATTTCACATGCTGGTCCTTGAATCAGGCTCTCTATTTTTGCCTCAATTTTGGATTACTCAAAGGAGTTGAATGGAATGGCCCACTAATGCAGACAAGTGTACTACTTTGCTTTTTTTCATCTTGCATCAATCCATTCATTTACACATTTAGAAGCCGAGACTTTCGACAAGGATTTGCAAATATACTTCTCCCCCTTTACAGACCATGCTCCAATCAGTACAATCAGTACATGGAAATGAAGTGATATGCAGTATTTTGTGCTACCATCTGGTGATCCAAACTATAGTCAAATTGCAGATATACTCAGCTCAATATGACATTTCATCTTGGAATGTAATAGTCTAGTAATATATCATCTGACTTGAGCAGTAGTTTATCAAATGAATATAGTGCTTTCTTCATGGAGGTAGCTGACTATTATTTAACAAATTGTTTTCCCAGGCAAGAAAGTTTGATTATTGTAATGTTAATTGAAATTTTTTGTTGCCACTTAAAGCTTCTATGCTTGATGGTACTGAGAAGTATTGGTTAGAAACTACCTGCCCAAATTAATCCCTTGTTTCCTCACTAAATTATGAATTCTTGGAGCAGAAGGGCATTTGCTAATAATAAATGGTCATTGTACACCCAAATATTATTCTCATTTGACTTAACTTTATAGTAAAGTAACAGACTATGAAGATTTTGTATATTTTGTTATTCATTTCCTACTCTTTTGTAGAATTTGTAGATTAATTGATTGGAGTTGATTTTGAAGCTTGTTGTTACATGCATGAAATTGAAATTAGGAAATAGCATTTACTTTCATTTTTGTCTATGAAGTAGTGTAGTGCTCAAAAGCATTTTTGCAAAGATGAATTTTTGCTGTTGTAGCCCTTCTCTTTGACTAAATGCCACTCTGGTTACTGAACTTGAGGACGCAAAAGTGTTATTAAGTCATGGCATTGTTTTGTTGAGAGAAATTTCCGAAGCAGTATAGAAGGGGGGCACATGTTGCACATGCTTCACTTACGGGGAAAATGGGTGAAGCTAAGCTGTGAGGGGATGTATTTCTTGGAATTTTGAACTTTCGGGAGGCATGCTCCCTGTCTTCCAATGCTGCAAACAGAAGCAGTGCCAGCTATCACAGCCTGAGGGACATTGGATGCCACACTCTAATATTACAAGTAATTCTTCACCTAAGCATTAACATTTTATCATCAAATTTGCAAGAAGTGGGGGAACCAGTTCCCCCCCCCATGGCATTGCCACTTGGTGCACAGAAGGGGCACAGACAACTAATGCAGACTAGTAGCCAGTGGCGGTTTTACTGGGGGCCAGGGGGCCAGTGCCCCCCAAAATTTTTCATGGCTCCTTTGTTGCCCCCACCCCACTTTTCTAGCAAGGTATAATATTTTGAATATATTGCTTACTGCAAATACTTGCGAGTTAGGAAGTTGTACAAGGAATGAACATGATATTCTAGACTGTTACTGTACTTTAATGTACAGTAACAGTCTCTCTAGCTTTTTTGTGTCTTTTGGCTTTGCATGTAATCAAAAACAAAGAGTAAATTTCTAAATGTTACTGGAGATCTTACTTTTATATTTTCCGTTATCGTCCTGTACTCTTATTTCTCTGTCACTTTCTCTACTCTTCTTCATTTTTGCTCTTTCATTTACATTGTTTACTTGTGTATAAAGGACCAATCTCTGTGCTCAAAATGGGTGTTTTCTGAAGGTAAAAAGGGTGTGGTCAAAAAATGTTCTTCTACCTTAGCTCCAGACTTCCCTTCTTCTACCTTTCGCTCAGGGGCCCAGAGTCAGCCCCCAGGATTTTTCCAGCTAGAACCGTCCCTGCTAGCAGCATCCAGGGAGGCTTTCATCTTGGGGGGGCTTCATGATGAAGAACAATAGCATTCCCTCAGACCTCAAATGGTGCCCCTTCAGATGTCTAAGACCATGGTAAAATATCACTGTGCTACTTAGGTGCTCTTTAAAATCTTGATTGAAGAAAGAACGTAGTCTACCAGAGAAGGAGCCAGGAATTTTCCGACAGGGGCTGACTCTTCCGACGAGGGTGCCAAATATGGTTAGCAGGTTACTATATTGCAAAGAAGTTCCAATAATATTTCTTGACTTCCCGACGGGGGCTAAGCCTCCTAACCACTCATAACCCTCCTCTAGTGCCACCCCTGTAGTCTAGCCTTCGGACACAGTGGATTTCACATTGACAAGTCCAAGAGGCCGAAGCTGTTAGCAATTATTTGTGTTATGAATGCCCTATGATTTTCACGATTGTTTGCCTATCTAATTCATTCCCGTTGTTTCTGATCTATTTTTCAATGTTTAGGCTACCTGTCACATTGATGATACGGAGATTACACCTTGCATAGTGCGAGAAATTTAGCCAGAAAAGTCTTGATTTGAGGCATTGTTAACGTGAACAAATAGATATTACTGCTTGGGTTGCCCTTTTTTTCAGTTTTGAAAGAGATTAGTCGTTCTCTATGTTAGACCCCTATTATCAATTAAAACGCATCACGTAACTCACGTTTCTGTATAAGCTAAAATACTGCAGTTAAGTGATAGGCCCTTATTCGGTCTATAACAATAAACATTCATTCATGTTGCATGGAATACGGCTCCCAGGTGATTTGTTTGTAAATCAAACCCCCGTACGAGTCTTGAGGTTTATACAAAGCTTCGCGTGTAATATGCGAGTTCCCCGCAATGCTGTTGCTTTGTAATCTATAGACACCTCAGTCAATGATGGAGTGAACTTTACAAACGTTGCGTGCAACCCGCGCTCCTTTGTGATTCAATAACCCGGTGATCAACCAATTTACCAAATGATCCAGCAAACAAAATGGCGGATGAGCAGGAATCTGCTGAACATGGAGATGAAGGAGAGGTGGAGGTTGATATTGAATCACTCGACAATAGGTAAGTCTTTCGCTTGGTGATCTATAGAACATCCTTTCGTTTAAGTAATACAGATACTTCACTTGCGAAATGGAAAGACATTTGCTCCTTTCTATCGTGTAATCAGTCATCTCTACTCGAATTGACATCGCCGCGCCGTGCAGGCGTTGTTTATCTGTGAATTTCATCCTTGCTATCTTGTCATTTGACTCGTTGGCTGCACACAAGGATGCTTTGTGATTTGGATATGTTTTGGCCTTGTAAACTAGAGCCAATATGTGACTTTCTTTTGGCTTATGCCGTGCGAGAGAATGCTTCCAGTTTGCGGGATAAATCGATTGTTTTCCTCGCAGCGGCCTAAACTAATTCACTGTTGCCTTTGAAATGGGTTTTTATCAGTGCAGACGCATTCATTTACGTGAGGGTGGATGGATGTCATCTTTGGCTATTGCACGGGGTATATAAATGTAGTTCTTCTTTCTTTTCTTTTTGTCATTTTGGAAACAGGGTTTAGTTTTTTCGGTTGTCAAAGGCATTTGCGTTGTACACATAATCAGCATCGGCTTGCGGTTAGTACTTTGCTGCAGCCAGGCCGTGCCTGCTTTTTCGTTGTTATACAAGGCGATTGCATAAGAAAACCATATACAATTATGAGTTACGGAGTTTTCATGGCCAATATTCTTGTGTAAAGTTATCGTAAGAAGATCTGGGTAACAATCAATCAACTATTTTTCACGCTTGAGGACCTTAATCCAGCGAGCTATTGAAAGTAAACACACGCCATAATATTATTAAGGCCGTTGACCGGACCAGCAGCGAAACCTCAGATATGTATGGTAGGTCTTTATCTACCCTCAGCTACCCTTTATTTTTGTGAAATTACTCTCAAGATAAACTAGATCAAGGCACATTTTACATTGTTGTCCTATGCGAATGCGGTGTAGAATTGCTCCATTGGCATGGCGGCTCTTTTAAGTTTGTTTTGGCCTTAGTATAGGCTGTTTGTGGGGTGAAGACTTTAAAACTGTGCTCAGTCACATGGTTGGAAGGATTTATTTTTGTACCGAAGCAACTATTCAGTATTTCTAAATGGCGTTTTACCCTATGAGCTCTTCATAATAGAATTTGTTGATAGTTGCTTATGGAATTCAACTGCTTAATATTTTAAACCACATGAGCAGTTGTAATGCGGAGAACAATTGTCAAAGCCAAGGTTATAGTCCCAATTAGTTGGTACTTTTTGCTTCATTGAGTAGTATTTACTACTGATTGTGATGTAGAAGTGCATTGTGATTGAAATTTATCAATGACATAGCTTTTTATTATTTTATTCTGATAAATTTAGCCGTTCGGTGGATTATCAGTAGGTGCTATGCAGCTTCTGCTTAACTGAATAGAGTATGTTGAGCTTAACTGAATAGAGTATGTTGATCTAAATAGTTGGTCTTAATTAGTTTCATATAAAAACTGTAAAAAACCAACTTTAAACAATGTCATTATTATTGTTATTATTATTAGTTATTACTGTCTGAGGGATATGTACAGCATGTTTTTCCAGTTTAAGAAGATGAAATATGTATTTCTTATAATAAATCTCTTTTGAGCTCGTGTACTGAACATTCTTAACTTTTTCATGATTTCATTAGTACCACTTTCTCAGCAAAAGTATGTTAGTTCCAAGCAAAAAGCTCCATTTACACTTTAAATAAGTTAAATCTTAGGAAATAACAAAGTATAACTGTTAGAGTGCAGCTAACATAACCTAGATAACATTGTGTGACATATAATTCAAATTTAAGTTCATGCACACTATAAAACTTTTTTAGGTCTGAAAAATCCAGTACTGAACTTTCTCAACTTTCTGAGTAGTCAGGAGAAAAATCAAAAGCAGAATGTGAGTGGAAATGAGTATGTTCTTGGATGCAAGAAAAATTAGTGTGAAATATGCCAAATGATATTGCAATTTATAAGCTTTCCTTTTCTTGAAATGAGCTTCCTCTTTATATTCTGTTGAACCAGCCTTCATACTTAGTTTTTGCTCAAAATGCTCACCCAGAGCAAAATTATTAGCTCTCTTTCTTACTGCATTTTAATGTCATCAAAAGAGCTTTCAATAATATTGGGAGTAAGTGGGTGATCATGAGTGGTAGGCAGCCGTGCCCCTTAGAGGGCCATCCATTACCTGTGCTTTTGTATGCCATTTTAAGTCAAAGTAGATGGCAGTTTGGGCAGAAGTAGCTAGCAATAAATTGCCAGTTATTGCCTTCTATTGTAAGCTCTGCATCAAGAGAAGAAGTCAAATTCTTTTTTAGAGCATATATCTCATAGATTTTTTTGAGATTGGTTGAAGAGAAGAACATAGGACACAGTGGTTTTCAACCGAGGCCCCTGTGGAACCCTAGGGTTCCACCAGCACATTCCTGGGCTTCTGCCAGAAGTTTTACAAACTCTAGGATCAACAGTATGTTTTAGCTGTCCTGTGTAGAAATGTGAACAGGGGTTTTGCGAGCCAATGGAATGCATACTTGGGTTTCTGCTCCACCAAAAAGGTTGACAACCACTGACAAAGGATAGAGGGTATATTCCAGTTGTTGCTGCAATCCCACGGCTTGACTGTACATACTTGTGAGTGTTAAACCATTCATACAAAGCAGTATGACTGTTCTGCTCAATGCTATATGCCTCAGAAGAGTGTATCTGCTGGGGCTGTACCGTTCCATTAATAGAGAAGTAAATCATCTTTTCAGATTACTAGAGTAGCCTTGATTAATCCTTTGTCTTTCTTTTATATGCTTAATTCACTTGAGTTCAGAATTTATTTTGTAGTATTTTCATGAGAGAGGAGGGGATGCATGTGATGTTCATGTTTATGATGTGCCTCTTTGCATTAGCACCAAAAAAGTATGGCTCTTAGTCTCTCACTGGTTAGCCACCATTTTTTATATAAATGCAGTTACCTATTTACAAGACAATGCAAACACTAAATTTTACAAGACAATAGTATAGGTAGCATGGAAATGGATTGCAACCCTACAATTATACAAAGGGCAATTGGCCACCCTTGATTTATATCATAAATATCCCATTTTCCTGATTTGTTGGGTCTACTTGATTGTCATCTTTTGTTGGTCCACACTCTGAAAGTTGATACTGTAATTTTTTCATCAATTTAGGAAGGTTTTGTTACAACATGCTGGCTCATGACTTATTTGCAATTTTTTTGAATATGAAAATGGCTGATTTGCTTTCAGCTGTTTTACATTTTCTATGTACTACATAGTTCAGAGATTGTGTAGTTATTGTCAGAGCTTTTTCCAACTGTATGAACATTTTTTTAAAAAGGAAAGCCAGATTTTTGCTTGAGCAACAATGTTCTTACCTTTTCCCAAAATTAAGATTAAGATTCTCAAGAGTTTCCTAACTTTTACTGGAATGAACTAGCTAAAACAGGTTGCCTTATCTATGTTAACCTTGTTAACTCTAATTTAAGTTCTATTTTTAACAGTTCAGATGTAAGAATGAAGTGTTATCAATTTTTGGCAAGCAAAGAAACTGTACTTTGACATTTGAGCCTTGTCATTTTCCAAAACTTTTTGTATAATTTTGACCTTTTGGGCCACATTTTCTTAGAAACATTTTTCTCATAAAAATGCATGTATAACTTCACAGGTATATTTTTCATAGCCAAGAATAATTTTTCATCTACCCTTTGAGTTACCTGAAGCTTCAAGTAGTCTTTGCTGTACATAAAATCATGTTGAGTTTTTAAAATGCCCTTACATAGGAATTTTGTCTTCCTGGTGTAATCTATCAACTAAAGTATGTCAATTTTCAATGTATTATCCTGCAACCCCTTGAATTTTCCATTTACAAGCTAGCTTGGTGATTTCAATGAATGGCAGGCCCTTTTACATTGATCATTGGGGTGAATACCATTTGTGAGCATTTTTTTCTGCAAATTTGCTGTGAGCCTTTTGGTCTAGAATTATTAGGGGGTAAGGGTTCCCCTTTCCCCCAAGTGTATGCCACTGGATTCAATGCACATATTATGCAGAGGCTACTGTAGTCCATTTAAAAATAGCATTGAGTATTGAGAGTTCCAAACCAGTCTTTCTATGCAAGACATTGTTCTGTATTTGTAATTTACAACATGGAAACCACATCCTCAGGATAAATTTTACTAGAATAGCAATGATAAAAGGGGCAAGCATACCCCTGAATCTTATTGATGTAGTACATTGAATAATGTAAGCAAAACACTTGACAGACCTTTGACTTGATGAAGTATAGCAGAGGTTTCGATAGAAGGTGGCTACTGGCAGTTTATCGCCAGCTACTACTGCTTAAAATGCCGTCTACTTAGACTTAAAATAACATTAAAAATACACATAATGTTTGACCCTCCATTGAACACAACTCCTACTATTCATGGTCGGCTGCTTACTCTAGATATTATTGAATGCTCTGGTAAAGGGTCTTGAAATCTTGACTCCTTACTAGAGCCATCATCAGTAGACAGTAAAAAATATGTTGGCAATGGAGAGTAATAATAAAATATACAATTTGAGAATCAAGGCAAACTAATTGATAGAATGGACAAGAAATGGTGCACTGGGTAGGGTAGATGGACTCATGAGGACTTACTGTGCTGGATAAAATATGGACTATTGTTGTCAAGAGACACACAAGGGAAGAGAAATGAGCAAGCAAAAAGAAGATATTATATTTATAAGTGATAGGCATGAGAACAAGAAACAATAAACAAAGAAGAGAGAATCAAAAACAAGATAGCAGAAGCAAAAATTGCAGTAAATTAGAACATTCATTCCTCTAGTCTCATTGTAGTTGGGTGGATTAAGTTATATTGTTTTGGAATGTGTATATGAAATGGTTTTAGATGCCACAAAAGTTCATGGTTCTAGACTCTGCCAGAAATTTTGCTGCTGTTTGCTCTTATGAATAGATGATAAAATACTTCAATATGCTGAAACAAACTTTTCACTGGTTTTTGATACCTTTAATTGTCTAAATATGTGCTGTAATCAATGGTTATCTAGATGTGTGCTTTACTCAGTAGTTTTCAATGTTTTTGCATTGATCATGGGGTTTCCAAATACTTGGTAAATGCATAATGATGGGGGTATTTGCAACTTTGTAATTGCAGGAGTGTAAAGGAATTCTCATGCACTGTCCCTGCCTGGAGGCATGCACAATCACATGTGCAAATGTACAATCATGCAACATCTCTAGCACAATTGAATGATTGCCTACTCCCCTGTGTGCAATTGCACATGCCTTATGCAGGCCTCTCTTTGAAAGATATCCAGGAGAACAATACCCAGAGTACCTGAAATCCTTTAGGAGCTTGACAAATTGCCTAGGAGTATGAGGTCTGACATTTTGCAGTTTTCTGTCATGTACTCCAGTTACCGCAAGCTATTTTTTCCTATGTTTATATTTTGGGTACACAGTACTTAGGGCCCCACATGCAACTCCAAGTAATTCAAGCAATTGCTGATACATAGATAGGCACTTGTGTGAATTGATGCACATGTGCCATTCTTTTCAGGGCATGAAATACATACTGGAGCATGATAGCTTTTGAACTGAAGAAGACTAGAAATGTAGCAATACTTTGTGTCCAATAATCATTCCCATATCCCTAATCAAGGGCATTGCCAGCTACCACAGAATAGGAGGATTTTAGCAGTCATTGCCTTCAACTGATCACGTTCTTTGGTTGCCACACCCATTTTACAATATTGCTAGAGGTCCTTCACCCCATCCCTAACATTTTCTTGTCAAATTTGGAAGAATTAGAATGTGTATATGGAATGTGTATATGCCCCATCCCTCTTCCCCTTATGGCCCTCCCACTATCCCAAATGACTTAAACTAAAACAAGTTTTGGAGAAATATGCTATAGCAATCACTGCTTCATAAGGTGCACTGTCATGCTTATGTCCCTTGACATACACAGTGATGCTCCAAGGCATGTGAAAGGCAGTATCCTCTATGTTTGTTCTGAAATGCTTGATAAATTATTTCTTGGCATCATGTACAGCAAGTAGGATTATGAAATTACTCTTTAAGAACTGGAAGTTTTGGGGCTCTAATTTACATCAATGCTTTCTAGTATGATGTGGAAGATGATCTATGGAGTACACTTGCCTTGTTGCCTTAATTAGCTCCTAGAATGCACTTACCCAAAATCATATAGCAGTAACTGCTATTGCCAATCACACTATTTTACAACCACTTGCAACAGTGGTGTAGTGTATTGGTGATATATTTTTCCAAATGTGCACATAACCTCAAGATGGATATTTGATTGTGTAGTCAAAGAACTTCAGATTTGCAAAGTCATAGTTGGCAGTGCAAATTCAATATTATTTTGAGCTCTATTCACCTTTCCAGTACATATTTGGTTCCTTTGCCAATCAAGGTTATGGGAAGTTGAAACTGTAGGTACTGGTTGTTGAAGCTATAAGTTATGAGACTATACGCTTCTATGATGCCTTGACTGTATTTGTGACTCCTTGATTGTACTGCCCCAGGTTTTATCATTTAGTCCGTGCAGTCGCATGTGCATGTGCTCACACACACACACACACACACACACACA